>JAODUP010001088.1:0-112257 GCA_025642065.1 Paralvinella palmiformis | reverse complement strand
CATTCACACATACACACAAACACAAGCACGCACACACGCACACACACACTCTCACACATACAAACAAACACACACAAATCCATACACACACACACACGCACACATACACACACACACATACACACAAAACCAATGCACAAATATATGTACACTAGGGCTCCAACCATATTTCATTACAGGATAAACCTTTTCTTTGGTCCTTTCCTCTAACTAACAATGTTAATTTAGGAGAAAATCTCCACCCTCGTTGGATTATCTCTGTTCACATGTAAGGTGGATTTATTAGATAATGTTCCAATTGGATGTAGTATATCCCGCAGATGCACATTAGATGGAATATTTCTCGAACAACCAGCATTAGCCGGTGCATATTGCCGAAAATTGTTGAAAGTGGCTCCAGCTTGTTTGTTGACACAATTGACCGCATTGTAGTGTTTACTAAAGATACTGCGAAACGGCCTAATTAAGCGTCTCCCCGCCATTGTTCCCCGCCTGGTGTTTGGCCTACATATATGTAGCTTATGCAGTGTGTTGTGCCATGGTTGAATGGCTGTTCTATATGCACAATACCGCAGGCCAAGCAAAAACGATCGTGAGTATGTAGTCATGCTTCATTGAACACTGAATACTCATTCAATCAGAATAATCAATGTCGATATCTATCCTAATCGGAACCAGTTGCAACATCCAGAACTATTGTTATGCATTCTATAATAATTTAGACAAATGCCTGCCAAATCATAGAGATATTGTCCACTTGTAAACAGCACAGAGATACATATTTTCAAAAGCTGTTTGGAGCTAGCCATTTCATAGCACTCACGTTATACCATGATACCATATTTCCAGTTAGTTAGTTAGGAAACGAAGAAAACAAACACACACACACGCACGCACACACATACATGCATATATACTTGAAACTGTTGTTTTTTTACAACTGATATCACTCGTATTGTTTGGGATAATTTATCCTGGTTCAGTAATTATCGGAGTTATAAGGATTATAATCATAATATATATTATATGTTCTATTATGTATGTTTTATTTTCAATTATATATGTACTAATATATATAATTTGTGGTTTATATTTAGGTAGTAGCCTTTTAGTCACAATTCTGTTAGAATTATAAACATCACGAAAACCTCAGTCTTAGTCTTTATTATATGTAACATAAAACATAAAAGTATACACACCGAGATAAATCAATAAGCACATATATATTATTTTCCAATCTCATAGCTCTAAATTTCTAACATCAGGAAAATAGCTTTATTTAAGCCGAGTCTAACAAATACATTCGAAATATTAATCTTAAATTCAGTCAATAAATTAAATTAATTAGTAAATATTTTGATCTTAAGAATGAGATAATTTCCTGTAAATGTTATTAACTTATAACTAGTAGACCGCTTACCCTATTAAAGTATATGTATGACGAGGTATTTATATACTATAGCAGTTTGTATTTGTAACTCGTGATTAAATTATTCTTTATTATGCCTGATATCCGAACATTTACGCTCCTATAACCGGCATTTCTCAAATTCTTGTTTAATTATTTATTATTTAAGGGTTAGCTAATCCAGATGGAGATGTCAAACATAAATTCAACATTGTGTTTATAAAAGTAATGTATATTAAATATGAACTAATCTACAAGGTGGTCAATAGCCGACTTAACAGTGACTTTATAACATACGTTCTGGTGCTATGGAAGACGCGTTAATTGCAAACTGGCTACTTACATGCGAATGAGAGTAATATATATTGTGATATGTGATATATTGTGATATGTATTGTCATCAATAAACTGCTTCACACTAATTTATTTAAAAAGAGGATTCTTATTAATGCATCCAAATAATTCAGATATTATATGCACCCAATCGCTTTGAACATTGCAACATGGAATTTTATATATATATATGTATATATATATATATATATATATATATATATATATTATTTTATATATATATATATATATATATATATAGGGGGAGTACCTGTGTGTGTGTGTGGGGTGCTTTTGGATGTGCTAATCGAGTTTCTAAAGGGTAGTTTTCAAACGGTGACCAAAATAAACTATGCTATATCGTTATCAAGGACCTGCTGAGTATAATTAATGATATATGTTTATGGGAAGACTGATATTGACAAAAATGCGTATTCGAACTAAGAGCCATCGACTTTCTGATCTACTACTTTACTTCATTCATCTAATCGATTGGCTAAAATGTATATGTTTATTTTTTGGGCATATTCTGATATTGAGAACTATGAGAACCTTCAGGTTCATGACTTACTATTATACTATGTGTATTTAATAATTTAACTATGTTTTATATGTATCACGTGTGACATAAATATTTGTCAAAAGATAAAAATCTAACATTATCATCTTTATTTAAGCCTATATTAATATGAAATTTACGGAATTAATTACGATTATCATTTAAAGAAGAATACTTTATTCTTATCATCCATAGTCAACCTTTA
The DNA here is from genome assembly GCA_025642065.1 of Paralvinella palmiformis. Lineage (NCBI taxonomy): Eukaryota > Metazoa > Annelida > Polychaeta > Terebellida > Alvinellidae > Paralvinella > Paralvinella palmiformis. The sequence continues at coordinate 109,752 of JAODUP010001088.1, read as the reverse complement.
ATCAATATTTCCATGACAACGCCATGTACCTTTCAAAATAACGCCTAGAAAAGGTGAAGGAGTGGTTTCGTCGAAGAAGGTATGGAATGACTGCTTTATTATAATACCTGTTTGTCATGACAAAATATACTAAAGTCTAGTACATCAATTATGCTAATTTATGTACAGCGTTATTAGTTGGCACCATTCCTAACTGAGCTGATTGTAGATGCTTAATGACTAGCGTATTGGTAATATATCCTATCTTTTGGTCTTGTCTTGTTGGAATTTCTTGTAGATATCCCTGATTGTCAAGTATTGGGCACAGCCACCGAACTTTTTAACTAGAATCCTTGTAATATTTCAGATCTGATTCATGAATAGTATGAAACTGTATATTATCCCCAATGCATTACCATTAACGAGGAAGTGATATTAACTTGTAAAAACCTCAGCACCGAAAGCAAAAAAATGCAACATGCCCAGTGAGAAGTGTTGAAGTAGCGTCCTGATGCTATACACATACATAACATGGATATAATTGGGTTAGTGATTTACCATGTGACAGCCAGTGAGTCAAAATATATACTTTGTGCAATTCGACATGACACTAGCAGATAGACTGTTGAACATCCAAGTAAAGCCCATTTCCTAAAGTCACCCAATACCTATCTGCAAAATAAAAGTCAACTAAACTTACGTGCTGATATTTATTTACGCAATCCCTTCTAATATGCAGAAGTCTATGTTTTCGTTTCCGCTATCACGAATTGCCCAAATGTCAGTAGCTAACTTTATACCCAAAATAGGTAAAGTTTTCCATTAATTAAGCTGAGTGGTATACCTGATAATGTATCAACGTAGTTTCAGAAGTATATATAATTGAAAAGAGCCGTATACACGTTGACAAGTGCTTACTGATATATACACGTTACGCAGAAAAGAACTTCATAGTTTAGTAAAAGAGGTGAACAAAATTAACCCCAAAAATAATAAAAATGGAAGAAGGCAAGTTACGAATATGTACGTTTTAATGGTAAGCTCATTATTTTGTGTTACTAAGTCTCAATGTTAGCAAATATGATTATATGAACACAACCTGGACAAGTGACACCTACACCATCTTCTAATGTCAAATGTCACATTGCAAATTAATATATGACAAAATCACAAATATCTTAAAATAATTATATTTGATAGTGACTTACTCTTATATATATATATATATTTTTTTTATATAATTTTATATAATATTTTATATATATATATATATATATATATATATATATATAGCCAAATGACTAACTCAATCTATTTATTTAAATAGAATGTTCAACCACATTACTCTCTGATAGGAGAATGATGTAGGATTGTTTTGGAAAGAACCGTGCAATATCAAGACGAGATATTTATTGAATACAAGAACGTTGGTTAGCTTGCATAATTTAAAAGGGAAACAACAAGATTGGAGTATGAAGTATGTTAATTTAAAGGGAATACATTCGATTTTTATAGTTTTAATTTTGTGTTAAAAAACCTCAACAATAGTTACAGCTGTAGCATGTACATATCAGCCCCTGTAGGAATGCATATGTCATACTCAGATGTGAGCGGAATAACAACACACAAGCTATACCATTATCGATAATGTTAGTGTTACCTTTACTATGAATGGCTTGTAGCATGATATTTAATGTTAATACTTATGATAACAATATTAAAGATTATTAAATTGCTAAGCTAAAAATCGTTTTCATGATTTCAAATGAATCCATGTTGTGTATCTGTAAAATAGGTATGTATAGAAGCAACCCAGTGATCTAAACTGATAGAAACATGAGTAAATCCTTTAATACTTACTCTAAAAAGTATTTCTAGTACCTACTATTTCATTCCTTACACTAATTATAATTGTTTCCATTGCTACTCTATGTGATTTTAACAGTCAATTTTTTGCCTAATTTGTGGTCTCATAATGTCCATATTAAATCAAGGCAGTCACCGTTAGATTAAACTTTTGTGTTATGGAAGTATTTTGCTACTGATGGTTGATACCTGTAATTTTCATGCCATTATCTTGAATATGTATGGCTAATGTCATGCAACAGGTGGTATGTTGTGAAATGAAGAAAAACCTGACAATTGTCATCAGTGGTGACATTTGGCTTCAGACCTTGCCGCGCTATGGCTTCATTATTTTAATCCGCATATATGGATATGTGTATGAATTCTGGAAAATTAGATTATACGTGCATACATACATACATACATAAACACACAGAGACACACTCACACACACAAACAAACACAAATAAATACATATACATACACATGCCTTTACACAGACGTACACAAACACACAATCACACACACACACACACATACACACACCCTCACATACAATATACATACAACAACACACGCGCAAATACACATATATGCACTCACACGCATGCAGACAGAAGATCACACGTACATTAGCACACTACATAAGACAGCTGGTTCGTTCTCTGGGATATGCGAATGTGAAGAATCGTTCGCCAATTTATCTGTGGGAAAAGTGGGAAGATTAAGATTTTAAGGTGAGTTGAAGGAGTGCTGATAAATATAGGAGTCATTAGGGCACTTAAAATATATCTAGGGTGTTGAAGGTAATTCTGCATTCCATAATAAGCAAGGTGCAGCTAACGAGTAGAGCACTTACTTAGTCTCCTTCATATAAAACATATATTACGTGTTTTTTTCCCTGTTATTATTACTTTTCCCTTGCAATTTGAAAAGTTTCTTATAACTAATGTCATTTCAAAAGCCTATTTTTATATTCACAAATCTCATAAATAACTTCTGCATATATCCAGTTGATAATATAACTAAATTTATCTACAATGTCTTTACACCCTGCATTTGGTTTCTCAGCTGAAGTAACTTAAATGTTATATATACATGTTTAACTGTCTTTGTTATTTACCAATTTTACTTTGAAGCCATTATTCTGGTTATACATACCGTTATATTTTTAATGCAAAAGTGTAAATCTTACGTATATCACACTTATATGTTTTTGTGGTAGAAAATCCTGTCACGAATCATGTCATATTCGTCATTGTTCTGGCAGTTATCGTATATTATGTTATCCGTTGTTGTATGCATGTGATGATGAACTGTCAAATAAGCTAAGGACCCATTAGATCTAATGCTCATTACTTCGACGTATTGCATGAATGATTCTTCTTGATTTATGTCATCAACAGTCCTGCTGTACAATACCTAATCAGGAGCCTTTCAGCTATTCACATATCATAAAAGAATAGGTATCTCAATAGCTCCATCCCTAAACGGGGAGCTAGTAGAACGTGTGTCGTTTAGGGCCTTCGTGTTATTATGAGCTTCGTTTCATAACTAGAAGGATCCGATACATCTTTACGAGACAGTAAGCTAAATGCAGGCTTCAAGAAAGGGTTATTAAAGAAAGGATATATTTTGTTAATGATTTCGTCTGATTATTCTTTTCCTGAATAATTAACATTATATCTAATTGTTTATCTAAAAAATGTAAAATACTTTGATTATGTCTGTATTAATTATTGTTAATACATTTTTAACTCCACTATTATCTATATATTCGTATACTATTTTGCAACTTAGAGAGCAGTTAAGTGATTCATTTAGCAGATATCGATAGTTTATTAATGAGATAAGACCATTCCCAAATACTGCTATACAGATAACACACACATACACACACATACACACACACACACACATACACACATACATACACACACACACATACATACACACATACACACACACATACGCATATACACACACACAAAAACACACACACACACACATATACATACACATACACACACACACACACACATATATACACACACACAAACACACATACACACACACATACACACACACACACATACACACACACAAACACACACCCACGCACACAACATGAGTAGTTTGGTGTTAAACAGGTTTACAATATATGCATCAAATGGATTATTGTTAACTAAGAGAAAGTGAAATCTACTTTGCTAGATCATCAATACCTAGATAAACTTGAATATGAATATGCCTGAGAAGTGATTTTTCATAATATATCTACATGGTGTGCTAGCTATGGCTACCTAACTACATACAGTTGTATTTTTCTATATAACATGTAGCAGCTGCTGATTGGTGTTAACAACTTTGTTCATTACGACGTTATACGTTCTTTCGGCGATAAGATACTAGCAGATATAAGTAGTACAGTGGCATGGGTTTGTATGTTTACATTCCCACAAATGTTTCAATGAATCAGAGGATATACGCAGGAAATAGATCTTATCAGACGAAGGTAGTATTTACACGCACAGTGTACAGTGATTGATAAACCGGTCCAGATATCGTTTACCTTAATCCCACTTCTTCCACGGGTGTCACACGAATGTAGATTGTTTTTAATTAAGTGAAAGCTGTTACGACTCTGCTATAAAAAGAAAATGCCCTATAAAGAGCTATCACTGTCATTCATCGGCTATTAAACAAAAGATTGCAGACTTTACGAGCAGATGTAATTGTGGACTAGAACAACCTGATAAATCACAGTTTCTAAAGGCTTCCAAAGATAACATTTCTACTATATCTCCTTGCTGAGATTTATTTACGCAATAACTTCTGACATGGGGTCATCTTTATGTTACAGTTTTCGTTGTTACGAGTTCTCTAAATGTCAGCCGGATATTTTGAACCCATTTTACGCCGGGTATTCCATTACATAAAATCAGTAGATTTCATCATAATGCCTCTTAGTTCCTGACATTAGTAAAAGATGAATTCTGAATAATTGAACACAACTGTGTTAATTCTGGATTGAGCATCCTGTAAGATGGCGATGTAATTATATATATATATATATATATATATATATATCGAGTTTTATTTCCAGGCTTTATTTTGTGACTTGGCACAATGGCATGCACACTTTTACACACTATTTCATGATGCTTAATTAATTTGATCCTATCTCAATAATTATTGTTCATCAAATTCTCAAAACTAATTTCAAGTACTAACCATTATTTTTGTAATCTAACTGTTATATTACTAACTCTTGTATTCAGGAGATCGTGTTAGAAATGGGCATCATGACATAGCAGTTGGCACATATAATATCATCTAACTACAATAAATATGTTCTAAATTAAATACTGAAACATATTTATCATATATAAATGTTATATAGCGTATGGTTTACTTTGGCCGTTGAAATTGATATATCTATCGAGTCCCCCAAAACAAAAACAAACTAAAATATTGTTTTTGGACAGTTTCTTATTTGAATTAACATACTACAGTATACAACATTTGTGTGTAGGGGGGGGGGGGTCTGAGTGTTTCGATTTTTGGATGCGCCTGTGTGTGTGTTTCCGTGTGCTTCCGCGGATAATTTCAATACAATGACTAATTACGTTATAATTATATTTCAAAACTAGTGATAATAAAGTTATTATAATGTTTTACATATGATGTTTAGTATACGATATCTGCCTAAACTGAGGTGTCCTCATTAACCTAGAGTCCTTATCTCCTCGCCAATCGTGAAGGTCAATTTATTAAGAGATAAAGAGGATCTATCTTCATTACCTGTTACTATTAGTAAATCATAGAACATTACTCAGAATTCAGTGTATTTGTTCATTCTAACTAAATGTTTTCTATTGTTTACATACAAGCATGTAGGCTAAGTGTACAACACATTTACTTGGGGGCAGTTTTAAATGGAGATTTTAGGCTGGCTGAAGTTAAATGATTAAAAAATGTAAAAACTATTCACAGTATATGAGTGTAGCTACTGAATAACTGAACAAAGGCACACCATGATTTTGGTAGAGGTATCCCAAGAAACAAGTCAATAGATACATTGTTCACCACACAATGTAGTTACATATAAACGTATTACAACGCATTTCTGTCGATACTAACATTTAACTTACAATGATATATCACTTCATTTACCCTTATTTATATTACAATGGTGTATTTCTTTATCACTTAATTTACCCTTATTTATATTTATGCACCTTTTTATTATTTGGATATATATATATATATATATATATATATATACCGTAAGAAACATTTACTAGATATTGGCTATGTTAGTAATTGATTTGACTGATTCTAAAGATGAATCAGGAGGCTCAATCAATAAATTGTGTAGAATGTCGTGAAACATGAAAGAAATAGCCACCTAATAAAAAATATTTTAATAAATTGTTAAGCTTATTTTTGTAACATAGCTGGCAATAACTGGCTCCATTTATTTCACTATTTATGAGAAAACGAAATGAGGTAGTTTGGAAGCAAAATTTGATTCACTGCTCGGAATAGGAAATACATTGGTTCGCTTAGTGCAACGTGCATTTGGAAGTTCATTGTTCATATTTACGGCCTGCATCTGCTTTCTTAGCTCAAATAACTCAAACCATATATGCCAATGTTTAACTACTTTTTCGCTTACTCTTTTCATTTTAAAGCTATTATTTTTCCTAAATGTTCAATGGTATTTTGATGTAATGATGCTGAATGAGCCTGTCAGCTTCGTAACCCTTTTCGAATGTAGAACAATTCACAGCTAGGGCACTAAGACTTATAATAATGTAATATACTTTCGTCATAGGCCTTTTACTATTTTTCGTTATAGATTATGATTTAATGATTGGTTAATCGGATCAATCATTTTATCACCAAACTGAATATTCCGAAATAACGCCACAATTGTCCAATTAGCTAGATCACTTTAGTTGTAATGCAAATATTTCATATATCACACTTCCTGTCAGATGATAGTAGAGGAGAAGAAAGGTTTTTCCTGGTCCTGTTAGTCTGGCCGTGATAAATCCTTAGAGAAGATTCGTCATTGTTTGGGTAATTCTCATATATTATCTTATCCGTTTTTCTATGTACCCGCTGGTGAGCTGGCCAGTGTATTAGACACTTATTATATATCCGGCAATACTTAATCAGGAGCCTTTCAACTGTTCACTTACAACAACACGATAGGTTTCTCAGTAGCTTGGCCTCTAGATGAGGATTCACTATATATTATGTTATTACTTTTGTCACATGAACACTTTCCATGAAGGATTGGACTTATTTCCTATTCTTGTTATGAATAATCTTAATTGCTTTGCTTATTTTAACATTGACAGTTGTATGCACCTTTTCAACTAAATTATTAATTATACTTTCATGTAATAATTGAGAGAACAGGTAAAGGTAACCGATTAATATAATAAATATTAATAGATTTTCTTCCTATTGACAAACTTACTCAATAAACTGTTATATAACCTATCTCGCATTGTCTACAGGTTTTGGTAAAGAGTTTTTTCAGAAACTAGCCTTATTAAAATAAACCATTGAATAATATCTCATGCCTAGGCGTATTTACTGGATGGGAAACAATAACAGAAACTGGGCTGGTATTTGTTTTCGGAACTCGCATATGAGAATGCTCTGACCCGAGTCCTATTCACTATTGAGGGCACCAAACAGCCATGGAACAATGTACGAAGACAAACCACAACAACCTCCCAACAAGTAAATACACATGTTCTAAGGTTCTTATAACCCACTTATTATTATTATTATTATTATTATTATTATTATTATTAGTTGTTGTAGTAGTAGTTGTAGTAGTAGTTGTAGTAGTAGTTGTAGTAGTAGTTGTAGTAGTAATAGTAGTAGTAATAGTATTGTTATTATATGTTTGTCATTGATTAATTCATGAACTTAGAATAATGGTCAATTAAGTTCACCTTACAGTTCACTAATACGTATTTTGTTTGTAATCGTTTAACAAACCCAGAAATAAAACAATGCTTTGCATATGGATTTATTATGCTGTCGTGTGATATTAGTATCCTAAGATTACTTAGAGTATTATAATTATCTTTACGTATATATTTCATATTTTCGCTGATGAGTTAATTGCTATTGTCTACGTAACTGTAGAAACCTGTACACACGTTTGGCATAACTAATATAACATAATTTAAATCGGAAAAAATATTCAATATAACAACTCATATCAAAAGTTAAAACAAACACAATTTTGGTAAGTGTAATGCAGTGTCATGCCTTTTAGCTTTTACTTATCATGAACAATGAGATAAAATAATTTAGTTTTTGAATGGATTACAATTGCAGGAGCTTATTCTTTACAATATGACATGAGTGATGAACTAATTGTATCACATATCAAGTAGTAATTAAACAAAATAACTCACAATAACTCCTGCGGCGACAACATAAAATAATGTTGTCTTTCTTTTATCACTCCAAATTGAACAGAAATGGATAATATTCGTAAACTTGTATTGCGTTTAACTTCTTGGTAAAGTGCCATATGTCCCAGAAACCGCTAAGTAGGGAAACTATCGAGATAAATAAAAATATAAAAATAACTGGATTTATAATATAATAGTTTATGAGATCATTATGCACCTTCACATATCCCTCCCCCCACATACACACCACGATACACAAACATACGCGGACACATACACATATACACACAGATTTACACACACACACACACACAAACACACACATATATATATATATATATATATATATATATATATTCCATTAAATTGGTGTGTGTTATATGAAAATGCTTGAATAAATCGATTCAAGGGTTAAGTGAAAAATAATACCTATTTTTAAGTGTATTTATCTTGAATATGATTATGTTAGTCATCTTAAATATGAGATGTTGGATGTGTAGAGAAAATAATGACATACGCAAAACCTATTCATAAAGTTTTACCCATAACAACTATATCACTGGTTTTCTGTTTATAATGGCGATTGTGAGAACATGTCTTTAATAACTTATGCAGGATTAATGTCCTGAATGTTATTAACTTATTAACTTATTAACCACTTGCTCATTTTACTATTACTTACAGAGGCACATTGATTTATTTTTGTGACAACGATATCGACAAACACTAAAGTATCATCCCGTGAATAAGGAACATATACTCCTACTTCCATACATTTCCCATTACTATTTATTCATATTAATATACATTTAATGAGAAAAGGTTTTGCAAATTTACGAACAACAGCAGATGACATTGATATTGTTCCTTTCCAATCCACATACTTTCCCTAAAATGATCATAATTTCAAATATGTGTATACATGGCGTAACTATGGGGATATAACGGATAAACTTGTATGTTGGCAATGTTCCTTTTATATTTTAAACATTAATAACTATTCAGCGTCTTGAACATTATGTACGCTAATCTAGTTGTTACATGTTTAGATGTACGTATTCAACTGTCAACATTAAAGTTAAAAATGTATATATTATTAATTCCAATAACTTACACCTATCAACTAATTTGGTATTATTGACAAATAATCTTTGGGCAAACGTTTCACCCTTTGATTTTCTTTGCATTGTCTTTAATTGATTCTGTTTATAATATATTGAACCACTTACGTCGCCAAAATATGATCAGTTGAAGTTTGCCATTTGAAGTTTATATTTTAAACTGATTTTGGATAAAGTGTACCACTACTTCCCTTTATAAAAAAAAGAAAAACACATTATCAGTACATGCTACTTTACACTTTCAACATGTGGCTACTTTAAAAACCAATCCTAAAGCATAAAGTGTATTACTTGATTATAATAATAACATTAATATTTGTATTATTAATAAAACAACAAAATAATAACAGTTTATTATCACAATATTACTATCTTAAGGGGGCCCAGCTCGTGCCTTGAAAGAAAATAAGTATGTGAGTACATCCTTTAGTAATACAAATACGGGAAAGAGGTTTCTTATATAACACAGTCTTCCTAAAAAATGTCTGAATGTGCCAAACATTTCTATTACAGATATTATTAACCTGAAATTTATCAATTATTAGACTCATTGTGTGATTTCAAATATGCCGGTAATTATCAACCCCCCTAATTGACAAATGGCACCGTGAGATGATTTGTTACCGCAATGATAAGTCTCGACTGGTAGTAATACACATTATTAGTGTGAGGATACAGGTGACATATTATGATATGAAGTAAGCTATTGTTAGCTCCCTCGCCCGTGATACCTATTTACTACGGTATAAAAGGTTGTATCCCATTATGATGTTGTAACCATAGATAGAGGAATAAAAAAACTACTAAGTATTTGTACCTGTTATTGCAGCTTTACGAATATATGTATATGAGCCAGCGAACAATTGTTTTCACCGACATCGTGTTACGTGTGCGGTATATCCTGAAGTATATCTCTGGAATACATAATTGTTAATGATTGGTAGGTGGGAATGCAGCAAAATGTTATCATAATATAATTGTACCGTAATAATGACACCTTTCCTAATGCAATAACATAAATGAACAGAGGCATATTAAATATCCCATAGAGAAAATAATCTTAAATGGTTATTGGTAAGATTTTTTTTAAACGTACAGTTTTCCATGAAATATAATGCTGTATATTTTAGCATAAGAATCGTCTTTTCTACGTTGATTTATTTAATTTTAACTAATGATATAATATCAATTGTAATATCAATTGCTTCATGGGATTGATGAAATCACAATCCAAACGGAAATTAAAAATTCCCTATCATTTTATCTTCATAATCTGAGGCCTGTGATGGTGTTCGCTCCTCAAAGTTGTTTATGATGTAGCCATGGTTATATCTCTGAATTACGTGCACTCATATAACGTCAGTTTAATCCAATAATTATTATTTACCACTCTGCTGTCACATACGTTTAAATATGTTTTAAAACAAGATATGAAATGATAAAATAGTGTTACGTTAAGAGATAACCATCCACAACCCTTCCATAAAAATACATTTTAAGAACAGGACTGCAGATATCACATACGTCACATTAACATGATCTTGTCATGACACGATCAAACTCCCGATTGAAGCTAAATAAAAAAGTACAACCGTATTGTAACAAAAAACATAAGAGCTAAACCGTTGTTAATTTGTTATTATCAATTATTATATTTTATGTTCACGCAGCTATTGGCTTCATAGTGATGTACTTCTTCAGTAGCCGTGTTCGGCAATACATAGTTAGGATCTTATCAACTGTTGACAGACCATACCAATTATATGTCAGTGAGAGGCTTAACCCGAAGATGGGGTATCATAATAAATCTTCTCAACGTCTTTGTTAGCTAGAAGTTTAAATTAAATATTAATAGGATATCTATACCCTATTTTAGTATCATAAATCACTGCCTAACATAAACATATTTTAGCATCATATTAGGTATATGGACCAAGCATTAAGCGTTAATCAAATTGTCTTATTATAAGGCATAGAACACCAATATATTTAATTTTTCAAATGAACAGGGGTTGAATTGTAGTACACGCCCTCACGCACGCACGCGCGCGCGCACACAAACACAGACACACACACACACATCGTTTCCTACTAAACTACTCTTACAACTACTCCAATAATGACTAAGACTATATTAACTGATGTTAATAAAATAACTATTTCTACTGCTACTACTACTACTACTACTACTGCTGCTACTACTACTACCACTACTACTACTACTACTACCACTACTTCTACTACTACTACTACTAATAATAATAAAGCTGTTACTGATACCGCTGATACTACTACTGTTATGACAACAACAACAACTTATATTACTAATATTACCGTTAGAGGTTTTAATTCTTGCAATAAAGATGATTTAACTATTTGAGAGTTACATGTTATGTAAGAATAAACAAGACAACAATGGTCCCGTAGAACTGAATCAGTAGATTACAAATAGTGTACGAATTATTACATATTTATTGTTTGGTAATTTCACCAGATGCTTGATTAAACATAGTGAGAAGATACTTTAAGAGCTCAGTAATCAAATCTTATCTTTTTATTGAGCCTTCTAGCTTATATTAATGGTTTCAAGCAAATGCGATTCTTAATGGTACGCTTAAATAAAGTAGGATATAACATAATATCCATTATGTTAATTGCTCAATGGAAACTATTTGTAAAAATATGTAATATCAGAAATTCAAGATATTTATTCTTCGACATTTCGACTATTAGCTTTATTAACACCATTGTTTATTTCATAGTTGTTTAGTATTATTTTTCTTCAGATGTCTAATAGACCAATTGACCGTCTAACAATGAGGATAATTACCTTAGTTACTAACCAAGTAAGTCACTAATTGGCTAACTAACCTAGTCACTGCCTGGTGACTAATAATCTAATTATATAACAATAAATATTTCTTATTAACCAACTAAAACACAATACAAATAATCCATATCATGGAAATATAGAGTAACAAAAGTAGATATCAACTGCTAATAAATATTGTCATCATATTTATATGTGAAGTTTTTGGATTCTAATTTTTTATTTTTAAAGTAAGTTATTAGACCACCTGACATGTTAGCAGTGTAGCCAATTACTTGGATTCCTAACTAATTAGCTAACTTGCTGTCTAACTAACTGACTCATATACTGCTGTCTAACTAAGTGATTTAGATATTGCTAGTAATAAAACAAGGAAAAAAGACAAAGGAAAAATCCTTTTTCGTCGGTGAACAATAGTAACAAACATGTACGGTAACGGCTAATACAAATATTCAACGTCTTTTAATATCAATTTTTAATAAAACAAAATATATTTGTTGAATTAACTGGATTGACATATAGTTAACATTCTTTACGAGACATAACCTACCAAAATGTCAGCGAAAATCGACACCACATGAACGCCTGGTCATGTGATTGTACTCGGTATGAAATTTATAAAAACCATGCTCAAAAATAATAATATTTTTGCAGGGCGCTAGAATGATTTCGCTGTCAATTGCATAGTATACAACCTCATAATCTAACAACATTCGCTTGGTTTTTAACTAGAAACTATCTGGGAAGTGTGCAACTCAAATTAAGTTTATAGATAAAAGCAAAATCAATAAAAATATCAACTTTAAAAGAAAACGCTTTATCAGATACTGTTAATTAATTGTAAACAATTAATATGCTGAGCATCCACTATGTATTACAGTCTAGTTATCACAATATTGTATTAAAACTATTCTATTTAACTTTGTAAATATGAGATAGACTAAACTATCATTATCTTCACTGTGTGTGTGTGTCTCTCTCTCTCTCTCTCCCTCCCTCTCCCTCTCTCTATGTGTGTGTGTGTGTGTGTGTGTGTGTGTTTGTATGTGTTTTAGGGTACATAGTAAGAGGCAACAGGCACGGAGCATCAACATATCTAAACATCCTTCGAAACTTACCTCCATAAATCTAAATACAACTATACATGCATTAATCTAAAAATAAAATGTTCCATACCTCCACATATTGATAAATGTGTGCGTATACCTAAGCATGTGTCTGGTCTACTCATCAGCCTGTGGGAACCAGCTAATTCGCTTTTGGTACGCGACAAATATGTCACGCCCACAGGAAAGCGGCTACATGCAGGCTACGTACAAAAGCGGAAGCACGTAAAAACATACCATTTGATACCACAGCTCGCAACAAACAACACGTGCGTGTGGTTCAATGGTGACTTGCTACATACATATCATAAACTATTTTGACACCACAGTTTACATTCAACAGTAATTTTCTTTGGTCGAAAAGAAACCTGCATATAAAACATTTCGAGACCTCAGATGCTGACCTCAGCTTTATTCTGGGTTCGAATAACTGAATAAATCCTACCTATATGAACCATGTATCAATACACGTCCGACTGGTCTGGCGTCGAAGTTCTTCTCTAACCTAAGTGAAAACTCAAGCCCTATATATAGCCTCAGCGTGTTAACAACATTACAGTTTGTTCATAACAAAGAAAATGTACACTAACACAGTATGGACTCACTAAAGCGATTAAACTAAAATAAAAACAAAGTAGCAATACCACAAAATGGATTATTATTGGACTAGAACGAAATATTTAAATTATCAAGAAAACTATAAAATAATTGTTTTTGTAATGTCAATAAAAGTAGTGAATTATTATTAGTTTTAACAAATATATGTTTGTATGTGTTTCCGTTTATGTATCTGTATATATATGTATATATATATATATATATATATATATATATATATATGTATATATATATATATATGTATATATACGTCCTTTGATACCTTTACCTCCATAAATCTAAATCTAAATAAACTATACATATATTAATCTAAATATAAACGTTCTATACCTACAAATATCGATACATATGTAATTATTTCTATACACATGTAATGGGGTTTAAACCCTGAGTGTCCATTTCTTCGTAGTTATCCACAGAAAAGCGGCTACATACATGCAGGCTACGAAAATCTGAAGCACCTAAAACATACCATTTGATACTAATATATATATATATATATATATATATATATATATATATATATATATATATATATATATTATGTATATATATATACTATATATATATATATATATATATATATATATATATATATATATATATTATATATCTTCTCTCTCTCTCTCTCTATATATATATATATATATATATATATATATATATATATGGTGTGTGTGTATATGTGTGTGTATGTTGTGTGTGTGAGTGTGTGTATACCTTTTATTATCTCTCCCCTCTCTCTCTCTCTCTCTCTCTCTCTCCCTCCCTCCTCTCTCTCTACTCTCTCTCTCTCTCTCTCTCTATATATATATATATATATATATATATATATATATGTATGTATATATAATTATATTACGTTTATATGTGTATACATGTTTGTGTGTATGTATGTATGTATGTATGTATGTATGTATATAGTATGTATGTTTGTATGTATGTATGTATGTACGTATTTATGTATGTATGTATGTATGTATGTATGTATGTATTTATGTGTATATGTGTGTATATGCATATATGTGCATACGTGCTAATTTAAATGCATACACACGTATATACATTTATGTGGATTAAATAGATGAATAATGCACCAGATAAACCGGTTATTTGGTGGCTAACCCTAACCTAGTAACATAAAACATTCAACTGAAGCAGGTGTCACAACTGATGATGCTAATCATTTATTTCTTCTTTCACAATATACCACCTGTGGCATAATATTGACCATATTTAGCTGACACTGTTGACACACTTATTATAGGTGTCAACTTTCGATGGGAACAGATTTCGAAAGTGTGTGTCACCTCCGACCGGGTAATATATGTCGACATTGTGACAAAATGTAATTCTGCGATATAATACAAATGTTATAATGGAAGCAATGGAAACATTCAAAAGATTGGTGAGCAATTCAATAGTATAGGTTATGAATACTCTCATAGAATAATTATTGCATGATTCACTTGTATGTTTGCATTATATAGCGTGACAATGTTTCCACGCATATCGCTCCCTTCATATTGATGTTAATGTTAACTAGGATTATAATCGTCATCATCAGTATAATTATTGTATGAGTTACAGTGTTAAGTGTGAGATAAATCATCACAACCTCTACACAGCAAAGTAAACATCAAAATAAACATAATTAAATTGTTGATACTAACAATGATATGTATTAATTATAATGACGACAATTTCACGAATTATAATATATAATAATTTCATATTAACTCATTATATTAAAAGTCGCTACCCTGGGGACAGGCACACGAACACGGACACATACTCGTTCGGGCGCGTACACAAACATGTATAACTTAGTGATGAAACTAAGCATATGTGGATTAGCTGTTAGATTCGAGTAAACCATTGTGTCTACTCAGGTTTGAGACGATAATTCGTTCTAGTCCAGTAATAATCCACTGTGCAGTATTGTTTTTGCAGCATCTGATATGTCGAAATCGTCTTTATAAACAGGTTTATTTTGGACCACAGAAAAAGAATAGTTGAATGTAAATTGTGGTGTCAAAGTAGTTATCTTGAGGTTTGCTTTGAATGCAGCTTTAATGAGATCAATAAGCTTACATCTACTCACTTCACAGGGCAGAAGGTTTTAAGCTCTTGGAGCCGCTTAAGTTAAGGATTGTTAGTCGATTTAAGAGCGGAATTGTGAGATATTACAGAAGTAACTGGCCACTACTTACATGATGGCAGCGTGGCTCCAAGAGCAGAGCCACGAAATAAGCTCTTGCATAAATAAAATATTATGTTATTGTATTACTCTTTTAATTCCTTTTCTGACATTCGAAAGTATACCTCGAAATATAATGCCATCTGACACGATTAGTATTAAATAATCCCCCAGGTTAACAATCCATTGATGTAGTTAATTCTACACTATCGTCTATCTACAATGTCATTACGCGTTGCATTTGCCTTCTAAACTCATTTAACTGAAAATCTCTATGTAAATGTCCTTTGCCTGTTTCGCTTACAATCCTTTACTTCTGTGAACTATGTAGTGATGTATGAGATGAAAGTGTACTGAATCAATATATGATGTCAGTAACCTGTTTCGAGCTACGAAGACGCGCTTCTAATCCGCCTGCTGTTATTTATAGTATTCGGTTATGTCTTAACGGGTAGATAATTTTATAAATCAATTTACCAGCAAAATGAATACACATCATCTACACTACAGTTTTATGTTAACCAGATCACGTGTACATAAATGCGGATTCTACATTTATTGCCTTTATATGCCCTTTGTGTTAGAATATCTCATCGAGAATGATGTCAGATAAAAGCAGAGGAGAAACGTGTTTCTAATCCAGGTAGCCTGGCCGGGACGAACCAGAGGGATGATTCGTCATTGTTTTGCCTATTATCGTATATTATCTTATCTCTTTAGGTATGCACTTGATGATGAACTACCCAGTAAGCTAATGACCCATTAGATTTAATGCTCATAGCTTCAATGCGTTGCATGAATGCTTTCTTCGTGATTTATGGTATCAATAGTCGTGTTCTGGAATACCTAATCAGAAACTGTTCAGCTGTTCGCATACAACACAGCGAGGGGTATCTCAGCGGCTTGGCCTCTAGACAGGGAATGATTAGATGGTTTTATCGTCTTCCTGCTTCGACTTAGAAAGATCTCCGTTTCATATTTACATAGTTCGAGTAATTATCGCGAGAATATAATCTTCATTTCTGCATCAAGAAAAGTATTGAATAACAGATATATATTAGTATTGTTTTTATCACACTGATATGTTACACAGTTTTGTCACACTGTTTTTTAGCTCTGCACGTAGAGTTGTACATACATATTTTCGACTGTACTAGTATTTATGCTTTCGCACTCGCTCTCAAAAGCTGTAACATAATTTGGCTTTGTATATCTACATGTTACTTCACTCTAATAAAAGCTGAAATATTTTCTGAAATCAGCTTTATTTATATAAATTTTCGCTAAATGCTGTCTTACTATATTTGTTAAACGTTATGTTTAATCATATATATATTATTTGTCTACACCTACAAATACTAAGCTATTTTAAATGTTCACACATTGAACTCTAGTAAAATATGCAATATGCTTTGATTCTGAAGATATTACGGTTATTTTCAGCTAAATATTATTTTAATCCGATATAGTAGAATGTTGGTATTCGAAGAACACTAGATAATTGTAAATAACAAAATTATTATTTCATGCCAGGTATGCGTTTGTTGCTGCTATGTAAACAATTACCCTACTGTATGACATTGACAACCTGGGCAAAGTAAATATGGTTTATACCAGAATAGTATCAACATTCATAGTTTTATCTTATTTTTGTTTGATCAATATTGAAGTAATCCAAAGAATCTAAGTCAGTGCAATTTCATGTGTGTCAACTCTGCTTAATATCAATATAATAAGAACACCTGGCAATTAGATTGCTAACAATGTCCTTAGTTAGTAAAATAACAATTCTGGGTCACGTGATATAGCTGTATCTCATCAACAATAACATAGCAATGTATTTAAATTTTAATTCCAATACTCGTTTTATCCTGGAAAATATGACATGAATTATACTGATATAAAATACGTATGCCTTATATCCAACAGTAATTAAATGACACAGCTCACACAACAGAACAATTCGGGTAGCTACACCAATGTAGAAAACCGTTAGTTTAACACTCCAAGTTCGGCATAAGTAGCTAATATTCCCAAACCCATGTAGCATTAAAGTCGCTTATTAAGTTATAGATGTACTAGTAAGAAAAACATTCTCAAAGACAAGTATATACGGATCGTTTTCTTTATAAAATGAGTTATACCCTCAGATTGGATTCCCTATGCTATACTAAATTCGGGTATTTCGGAATTACTTGCCCAGTCAGTTAATTGGTAAACTGTACATATATTTAGAGCTAATTGAATTTCAATGCTACCTGTTGTAAGATCAAAATTAAAACGGCATATTATACGGACGTCTTGTAAATGACTGCATGTCATAATGGATACATGTAAAAGGTTTAAAACATGGAGTTTCTTGATCAAAATTCAGTTATTTGTTTGCAACAATACTACACATTTTGTTCTTAGCAGCAACAAGTTTCAATGGGCGAGCTAGAAAGACGTCATCATCAAATATTCATCACATTATATTCCGATATATACTTACCTGAGAGTAGTAGGATTTATGCTGATATTGTTGAAATATAAATGACTTTATTTTCTAATTAACTATATTAACATTTATTTTAGTGTTACGATAATATTTGTTTTTATTTTCGGACGATTAAGGACTAATAATTTTCAAATCAATATTTAAAAGAAGGTAAGATTCATCCGAATGGCAATATTTCTCTAATCATATTCACCCAATTAAGTTACTATTGTCTAAATGTTTTTCCTACGATAGGTAAGTATAATCCCGACTAATTGGATACTGGATACGGCAACATGCAGTTGCTTGACATACATTTTATTCCAACCCACTCAGTGCATCCGGCATAAATGCACATCAACACCTGAAACTAGACCTGAAATATAACGGATAGTTTAAACCAAGGAAGTTGTTATAATACAGGTAACAGACAGTTAACGTATAAGAAATAAATGGTCTGAAACATTATATAACAAATACCGATAATGTTTACGTTAATCAATGTTGTATTCCTTTACCATGATTTAACTAATAACGACTTAAAATACCACCGCAATGACAATCATGATGCTAATGTTCGTGGCGATGATAATAATGATGATATGTTTATATCATCATTATATTGTTGATAATAGAAGCATGCTGAATATAGAACATCAGTCATTTAGACAATACAATTTATTATCTTATGCAAGATTAAACAACAACAACAACAACAATACCACTACTAATAATAATATTAATAATAATTCCTTATACAAGGAACACATTTCCATATTTATCTGACAATGCAATCTCTACAGCATCTACATATTTGTTTTTGAACTCCTCAGCAATGCAATCACGACAAATGAACAATGGGTGCTACTATTTTATCTGTTGGTGAAACTGATATTTTCTAATTGATTTATAACAATTCGATATACATGTACATGTACGCGTAGTTAATTAGGTTTCTCTTGATGCCACGGATATTCGAAAATACGTCAGTGAAACTGACATTTTCTAATTGGCCTATCACAATTCGATATATGCGTAGTAAATTACAATGTTTATGGTGCCACGGAGATTCGAAATTTCTTCGATAAAGCCATGTTTTCGATATATAAAATTGATATAAACGAAGTTGTTTATGGGTGTAAATGGGAGTTTGGCTGGACCATCAACATACTTCGAAATAAGCAGGTATTTTGTCCTAAGCGAGTTTGAAATATCTGAGTTTTACTGTGTGTGTGTGTGTGTGTGTGTGTGTATATATATATACAACAAACATTACCCTAACAGTGAATACATTTTTATTTTCTGATGGTCTTCTTATCTCATCATATATTGATGTACAAACTGTACTACTTCATTATTTCCACAGGGAAGCTGCTACACGTAAAAAAGCTGAAGCACGTACAAAACACAACATTTGACACAACAGCGCGCATCAATTGGTTCAATGTCGAGTTACTACACACAAGAAAAGTACTTTGACATCACAGTAACTTTCCGTGGTTAACAAACCCTATATATAAAACATTGCGACAACCCAGATGCTGACCTCAACTTTATTCAAGGTGTGTGTGTATGTCTGTGTATGTACGTGTATGTGCGTGTATGCTTGTGCGTACGCGTTCGTGTATATGTGTGTGAGTGTGCGCGCGCGAATATGTGTATATGCGTGTTATTTTTCGATAAATCTAACTGAGAAACCAGTTGATCTTTCGTAATAAATCTATGAATGTTTGCATTAACCAAACAAACACCAGTGCATCCCCTGATTGGTTGAAAATAACAATTTATAATTACGTTTTGATATTTAACGATTCAATTCATTTGGAGTTTGGTATGCAAAATAGACATCCAGTATGTGACTGTAGCCGGGTATCGTCACAATGGAAGAATTCAATTGTGGGTTTTTACCGAAATGAATAGTCGGAATTGTAATGAGGGAATTTAGAAAATAATTTCACTGTCTGCGGTATAGGAGAAAATCGGGTTTTAATAAGGAAATAGCCGTCTCACGGGAATAGTTGCTCGGGGGGGGGGGGGGGTTAGGTGTTGTACTGCATATAAAGAGTAATCGACTTAATCGAATATGCGTCGGACCTCATTAAGTAATCCAAGGTGACCTATTTTGAGAAGCTTTGCTGTAATACAACCTTTGACCCAACCATAAAGAGCGCTATGTGTCGCCCAATAAAAGACCAACAAAAACAGTAATTTACTAATTAATACCAATGATAAAGAAGACATCTAATTAACACACCACTAATAGTTAAAATGTTAGGAACATTTCGAACGTAATACATAATGTTCTGACAACCGCTTAATGAGCCTCAAATTGTCGGGGTTTCGGGGTGGAGTTCAGACAGCTATTTATTCAAAACGTTTTATTTGTATTGTGCGTATTTGTGGGCCACGCTAAGAGGAGCCGAAGCGATGACACGAAAATACATCATTTATCTCTACCAGTATCACTTAGACATCGTCTTGATGTTTTGAGTAAACTTCTAAACTGTAATTGAGTTAAACACGTTGAATTTAATTACATTATTTGAATGAAGTTCAGTTATTCATCAAAACAACGTTCCATGGAAATGTGTGGGTTGGCTTGGCTGATAGCATTTCTTTATCAATCCGGTTCAACCCTTCACTTGAATATGTATGAGGAGTTTTTTTCGCCTCATAACCGTTGGAGGTCATTCGACTGACTTCATGAATCATGCCCCTAAAAGAAGCCATACATTAGCAACGTATATATTTACAGTGAAAATATGTATATAATTTACGGTAATTGGCAATAATGGTTGTTTTAGTTAGGTAACAGTTTCATCAATCACTAATATTCTTATGTTATCCTGTGGAGTACATTTGGTATAAGGGAGGAGGGGGGCCTTATTATGTTGAAGGCTCAGTATGTTGTCATGTAGTATAAGCTGAATGTTCAACTGGATAGGATGTATAATGGAAGTCCTATAATGTGGTGAATGCTCGGTGTCCCATAATTTGGTGAAGACTCGTTGTTTTACTGGTCTATTCAGGCTGGGTCTGCTAATGTTTGATGTAGACTGGGTGTTATACGCTCTATTGTAGACTGGATCTCTAACTGTTTTGTGTAAGCTATATGTCCTACTGTTTAGTGTATGTTGTGTCGTCTAATTCTTCCTGTAGGGTGGGTGTCTAACTGTTTGTTGTAGGATGGGTGTCTAGCTGTGTGGTGTATGGTGTGTCCTACTGTTTGTTGTATGTTGTATATCCTACTTCTTAGTTTAAGGTGGGTGTCTAAGTTGTTGGTGTTTGTGCTGTATTCTACTGTTTAGGGGTATGATGTGTGCTGTACTGCTTCCCGTTTCATGTGTATCAAACTGGTGGGTGTATGCTGTTTGTCCAACTGCTATATGTAGGCTGTGTGTCCTTCTGTTTGATGTAGGTTGTGTGTCCTAATGCTTGATGTAGGTTGTGTGTCCTATTAATTGATGTAGGTTGTGTGTCCTAATGCTTGATGTAGGTTGTGTGTCTTGCTGCTAGATGTAGGTTGTGTGTCCTACTAATTGATGTAGGTTGTGTGTCCTAATGCTTGATGTAGGTTGTGTGTCTTGCTGCTAGATGTAGGTTGTGTGTCCTACTAATTGATGTAGGTTGTGTGTCGTACTGCTTGATGTAGGTTGTGTGTCCTACTAATTGATGTAGGTTGTGTGTCCTAATGCTTGATATAGGTTGTGTGTCCTACTAATTGATGTAGGTTGTGTGTCCTAATGCTTGATGTAGGTTGTGTGTCCTACTAATTGATGTAGGTTGTGTGTCCTAATGCTTGATGTAGGTTGTGTGTCCTACTAATTGATGTAGGTTGTGTGTCCTAATGCTTGATGTAGGTTGTGTGTCCTACTAATTGATGTAGGTTGTGTGTCGTACTGCTTGATGTAGGTTGTGTGTCCTACTAATTGATGTAGGTTGTGTGTCCTAATGCTTGATATAGGTTGTGTGTCCTACTAATTGATGTAGGTTGTGTGTCCTAATGCTTGATGTAGGTTGTGTGTCCTACTAATTGATGTAGGTTGTGTGTCCTAATGCTTGATGTAGGTTGTGTGTCCTACTAATTGATGTAGGTTGTGTGTCATAATGCTAGATGTAGGTTGTGTGTCCTAACGCTTGATGTAGGTTGTGTGTCCTACTGCTTGGTATAGGCTGTATTTTCTCATGATTGGTATAGGCTGATTTGTCAATAGTGTGACTCAGGTAATGTATCCCAAGGCGTAATACAACTAGAACGTTGAAACATTGTCTATCCCAACCCGCGCTTTGAACCCGCTGTCCCATGGGTACGTGTAGTTTGGGTATTGTATTGTACGGGACAGCCTTGGTTTTATAAAATGAGTACCAGCTTGGCGTATCCCACTAATGTGAGACATGGTCTTTGATGAATTTAGTCTTATCTACCACTGGGATGGTATTGGTAACTACAGTACGCTTACAAGTAACGGTATAGATAATATAATGGGTTAAATAAGAAGCACATAAACATGAAACGACAAATATGCTCTCTCTCTCTCTTTATAAGTATATATATATATATATATATATATATATATATATATATATATATATATATATATTTTGTGTGTGTGTGTGTGTGTGTTTGTGTTTTATTTTTTCTTTTTGGGGGGCCTTTGGGTGTAAATAATAGCGATGGATGGTACCTGTACACCTAGAGCCAGACGGAAAGGAAGGCAAATAGTGTGTGTGTATGCGTATGCGCGTATGTATGTATTTGTGTTTATGTGCCCGTATATATATATATATATATATATATATGTGTGTGTGTGTGTGTGTGTGTGAGGGGGGGGCATGTGTGTGTGTGTATGTTTGTGTGTATGATGTGTGCGTGTGTGTTTTAGCGAGTAATATATGCGATATACGTCATAAATAGGAATTAATTTTACTTGAGGGAAGATATATCAACTTGGATACGTCATGAATTATCAAATTAAGGATTATAAGGGACCATCAACACCCAGCCACAAGTTGCTTAATTGATTAATTACACGGTATTAGCCAGTATTAAGACACACGATTCTCCACAACCTTTATAAATGGAAACGCTATCTCATAACAAAACTGTGTTATTTCGTCATCAACATGATGTTGCCACAACAACTAGCATGACACTTATTCTATATAATATAAATAAATTGTGCTTTACTTTACCATAGTTAATTCCAGGAATACCTTTTTAAAATAATCCTTTCAGTATTATGTGTTTATTATATCAGGTAACATAATTAGCATGACATATTATAAATACCTACAAAATACAAGTTTTGGTGCAAAAGGCAAAACACACCATTAGGTAGCTATGGTAGTTTCATGAATGAATAAAAGATGGTTCTTAGTTCGAATAAATCTAGTGCTTAATATTCTTCAATGTAATCATTCAGGTAAATAAAGTGTAGGTAGCAGCTGTTCCACTAAGACGAATTAATATGTATTTATTTTAATATGTATGAATTATATATAACCTTTTTACCATTTACGAATATAATAACCATTAACCGATAAAACAGAAAATCCATGCAACTCTTGCACATGACTTATATGGCGCATTGCCACAGGATATTTTCGTATTTAGTTTTTAAATGGGTTCCCAAAAATCTTCATTTCGGCAATTAACCTTGTCGTGTAGGTTAAAAGTGACCAATACCAGGAGGGGTTTTTTTGAGGCGTAAGGCTATTAGGTGTTTTTCTTTCATAAAGACCCAATTTAATGATTCCTTCATAAATGACATCGACGGTTTGTTACTATGAAGGATCATTGTATGCTGAAGTGATATTTTGTTACAGGATCTATGTATGGCTTACCTGACACCAAACGTAGACAATAGCATAATACGTTACATATACAATATTACGCGCTTGAGCTAGGCGGGCACAGACATATGCACAAGCACGAATATATGCATACAAATATAAATATACATACACCTATATAAACAAACTGGGAAATGTATTAATGCATTAATGTCATCATGCAGTAAATATCGATAGGCTGTGATAGTTTCTACGGCACAATATGTTTAATATTTGTAAAAATGGTAAAACATTTAGAATTTAAAACATCAGGTGGCTATTACTTAGTAATAAATTTATGAATGCTAAAAGTGATAGTATTGAAATCCAATTAAGCTTTCGTATATAAACCATTTCATATTTCCTGTTGTATGTTTCGTTATTCTTGTTTTGTTTCGAGATGTAGTATTTCAATCAATATTCTTTTGTATGTCGCATATAATCATAACCGTGATTTGATCTCCTATCCGCCTTCTCTTATTAACATTACCTATGCATTAGGTTGATTTATTTGGAAACATAAACGGATTACTTTGTTTATAATATATATGTCTAAGAGAGCCCACTATGCGATTGATAATCCAGCTACCATGAACACATACACTCGTATACATCAGTGACCCTTATAGTTGATCACGACACCGGTATCCTATTTCTTTCGCAATTCGGTAGGCGGCGGGTCTAGAGATTGATGGAAAATTAATTTTGTAGCCATTGTACTTCAGTCAAATTATTATTTGATAAAGTTAGATAAGGTTAGCTTTAAATGTTACGTGATTTATGGGAAACTGTCCAAGTGGGTATCTATTAGACTTACATGTTTGTATACTACAGACATATTCACATTAGAATCAACTATCGTACCATTTGGCAAACAAAACCCAATAAACCCTCGTAGTCTCTCAGTTTAATAGACAGAGGTCATAATCTTAATAATCCGTCTTCTTTTAATAAAACCAGAGAGGTGTGATATATTTGTGAGCAAAAATAATAAATACAATAATATTTTAATATAGGTATGTGGCATTCTCTGAGTCGATTCAGTTTGATATTGAAATTATTGATACATTTACAGATTAAGCCATATTAAGAAATATACAAATTAAATAGATTAAATTTATTTGAATATAAAAGGAATATTCTGTATGATGATGGATGGTGTCAAGTGGCGCTAAACAAAACAACTAACTTAAATTATTGGACATATACTTATTTATCTTAAACAAATTTTCTAGGTATGGAACAAGAGAACTACTTCAAATTAAAATGATAAACGAATAAGGGATAGTTTAAATCAAACTATAAAAAAAAAAAAATTCAGAAGACAACTCCAGAAAAATAAATAATCAATTAATTCCCAAAGTAAAATAAATCTCGGTGAGACGCATAACTGAATCATTGTCTGAAATAAGTTACTTGGTTATGAAAAGTCCTGATTAGATATAAAAGGGGTTTTTGATTTACTGGGAAATTACAAACTCGGGGGTGTGCCATTTCCCGGGTGTATAACTAACTACTATTCCGGCACCAAATTAGTGATACCAAAAATCATCATGATGGTTGTCATGACAAAAATGATGGTAAGACTGCATGGTGATGGTGAAACACTAGTAATGTTTTCTTTATTCCCATCACTATAGAGGTACTATTGTATCGTATTATTGAAGCTAATTATATACATACTTCAGTGAGAACGGTCCATGTAACCAAAATATTATGTATGAACAAATGTCATTGATATTTAAGAATACTGCCAGAAAACGGCACGAGAACAATCATTAAGTAGAAATAATTTGCTTTATAGCACATAGGATATATAAGCAGCATTTCATAGATGGGACATTTTGTGTATAATGAAGAGGAACCAATACCAGATTTTATATCTCAAGAGTTATAATTAATATTTAAGAGAACTAATACTGTATGGAATAGATTAATCAGAACAGGACGCATACATCGATGTTGGAAATATCACGTTTGTTTTAGATTAATGAAATATAAAACGAATATTAAGTACACAAACATATTAATCAGTAATTAACTGTCTTCTTTACGCCTGTATTATAAGTGAAATGGTCAGTTATTAGCCACTGATACTCTTATACCTGATGTTTGCATGTCTTTCTTATTAAATCCTTGTTCAATTTGGCTTCCACAATATAAATCAGATTCACGTAAATACCAAATGCGTCGTTTTTTACACTGTATTACCATAAACTAATTCTTTGTAAATTCCCCTTTCTCTCATCACACCAGCGACGAACTAAATATTAACATACTCCTTAGAGAGAAAAGCCTGTAAATGGAAGAACGGTTCTATAAATCTCCCTCACTAAAAAGTTGACATATAATGGATATACCAAACGTAAAAACATAATAGCAAAGATTTCTTTGTACTTTATATTTGAAGTTATAAATCCTTGTTTTGTCGATAAAAATATTGTTAAATATTACATCTTTGAATCAATCAAATGCTCTTTTTTTCACAAAAACAATTAGTTGACTTTACCATACCGTAGTATTTCACTTATAAAAAACGGAAATGGATTTTATTATTTTTATAATTATGAAGTAGAAATAATTATAACTGCTACCACTATTAATGTTAGCACTTTCATTTATCTCCTCTACTACAACTACTATTAATACAATGAACACAACGCAATAAAACTACTACTCCTTCTAGAATTAGAACTATATTAATGAAATCTGATGCATAAAGCATTAAATGATATACAAATGGCGTGCATAGAATATGTCAGAAGTTGAGTGAAGGGGTGAAGGGGTGAGTGAGGTAGTCAAAGATTGAAGGAGTCAAAGAAAGAAGGAGCCAAGGAGAGACTGAAGAGTGAAATTGAGTGAGTGAGCCAGTGTAAGAATGATTGAATGAGTAAATAAATGAGTCAATGAATTAGTAATTTTGTGACGAATTCAGTAAGTGAATGACTAGGTATTATGTCAATGGGTCAGTGAGTTAATAAATGAGTATGTAATTGAATTTCATACGATGTATTCCAGAAATAATGTTCAATGTTCTGACAGTTGCATACAATCATAAACCTGATATATGTGTGACTCTGGTCCAACAGGTAAATATGGATACACAAATCCCTACCACAAATATTGTGGCATCGTATTGTTAGCATTATAACCACGAAAATACTCAACTGAAAAATGGCAATAGCTTCATTACAAATGAAAACAAAACACTATGCTGTGACTATTATTTGTTCATGTGACTACCTTACCGGAATAACTATAATTATGCCTGTACTAATTCATGATTGGGAACTGTTAACCGCATGTGGAACAGCAACGTGATTTTGCAATAAACTGCCGGAAGATGATTCATAGCAGGTCTCTGTACAATATAATCGTGCAAAAGGCGTGCTAGAATTCGGTGGTGTACCAGTATTACACAATGGAATACATAATAAAACTAGTCCAATATTGTCTTTTTGGATCAATCGAGATTCAACCTTGCTTATAATGATCGTCAAATGATGGCATAGTGGGAGAATCAGACAGGAATGTAGCCAGAACACATAACAGCATACGTTGTTTTAATGGTATGAGAATAGTACCATGAAAAGGGCTGATTATATTGATAGTCTGGATCACAATCTTCTGAATTATATTGAAGATATGTTTCGGGATGATATTATCCCATGTATATTCCAACACAACAATGCACCAGTGCATAGAGCGCATACTGTGCAGAACTGGTTAGATTGCCATGATGTCCAGGTGAGACAGTGGCCAGTTCATTCAGTTGACATCAAAGTGGTAGAGAATGTATGGTGTGTGCTGCAGGATAGGACCATAAAAAGGTCGCCCTACTACAGAATTAGAACGCCTACAGTTTCATTCTAGAGTATTGGAATATGTTACTCCATATTATCTACACAAGCTGTTCAGTAGAAAGCTCGAACGAGTTAGTCATGTTATTCGATCTCGTGGCTATACTACAACATATTAGAGGTTGTATTTAATATTGGATGAGATGTTTTCAAACTATTTCCAATTAATTTTGTTGAATTTCAAATAAAATAAATTACTAATAGATACATCAACATTTGAATGTAATATTCTGCAGTCAGATCCCCTAGGTACCTAGTGTTCTAACTTTTCAAGAATGTGCTTATGTAAACTTCTTATGTAAACTTCTGTAAACATATATTTCATAGAGCGTAGTTTGGAAATGTTATATTTAACAATGTTTATGATAATGCATACACAAACTCACATACCCAGAAACACATGTTTGCCCAAGTGTATACCCATTCATGCATACATATAAATATAGGCCCACTCGGGCATATACACAAACACACATGACCATACAATGACATACACATGCATAGTATACACTGGTACACATATATATTGTTTTTTTTTAACCGGCATAGCATTCCTGTGCCTTAGAAATAGCGGGCTTATTTATATTTGTCTTGTCTTCAAAGTATGCACGCTCACCTATGCAGTACCTCACAGTACCTCACAATACCCTGGTGATTAATATGATTAGATGAATGCAACGGCACAGAAGAGATTCGCATTTCAGCAAACAAAAATGTCATCAGCAATCAACATATATTTTTTGAATGAAGCTTTGGTGGAAAGAGACTAAGACTCTAAACATTCACCGATGTAAATAAATAAATGATCCGACACAATAACGTGCAAGACATGGAAAATATTTATCAGGATATCGAGATAACTTGGTTTCTTTACGCATTCCTTTGGGAATCTCACAGTATATTGTAATGACCTAAGATCAACGGATGACAACAGATGGTAATGGAGAATCAATAAATTATAAACATTGATTACATCAATATGTAGCTTTCGGAATATTTTCATAGCTTGATGTCATTTGTCGATAATGGCCAAACAACAAACAAATATTCCCAAGATTCCCATGTCACTTGATCCGGTTCAAAAGACCTAGCTAAAAAGAGCATGAGGACTTAACATTGCAAATAATAGTGGAGTGGAGTACCGAATCGTCCACTGTTTTGGGAATCCGAGCTGCATATAATATATTTCATCAGCATAATAAATTACACAGCATGTGACCATTTATTACAAGGTTCTTTATATTTACTGCATGCAAAAAATGTGCCATTAGATAATGTGTGTAGCACAATGACCAATGTGCTTTCTCCTATGCAGAAAGATCACAAAACCGATGTCATTAATATGATGTCGTCATATAGCCAGTAATCTAGCTTTACTACAAATTGTTTAAATCAAAATGTATAATTATTTTTCAATAAATATGAAATACAGGAGTAGGGAGGGGGAGTTACACACTAAAGTATTATTGATATTACATTCATCAGTTTTGCAATGCTGCTTGAGACACAATATTTTAAGGAAATAGCTCAAAAGGTTCATTTTGGTTTTATTTCCTAATGAATATGAGATATATTGTATTTGATTACAGTGAAATGAAACATAATATTAGTTAAAAACATATAAAAGGCGAAGAAAAGAGACATTTTATTTTATTTGTGTCAGGAAATTTACATTATATCAACGCCTTTTAATATATGTAATAATGTTTCCAGGAGGTAAGCGTAATATATTGCATCACGTTTTAAATTATAATTATTTATACTTATTTAAACACAGTATATAAGCGCTAAAGGTTATTAATCATACAGTATATGACTTCTAGGTTAGCTAAAGATTTGTTTCGTAAGTAGATTGCAATAAACAGATCAAAACCATGATATACCTTATATACTGATACTTAAGCGAAGAAATATACTTGTAATGTTAATACAGTTAAGAATTTAATAACGTAAAAGGAAATGAATCTGATAGAAATAATAATAACGACTTTATTCCCAAATTGTTGTTTTCTTTTTAAAAAAAGGTGTCCAATTAAACTTAATAATTTAATAATCAAAATGAGAGAAACTGGGAAGGTACAAAATCCCGGAAATCGACAGAAATTAATTAATATATTATGCCGTAGTTAATCAGTGCAACGTTACTGGATGACAGTCTGGGAATTTGTTGCTCCAAATTAGACAACAGCACATTTCTAACTGACACAAGGTATTGTGTAAATAAATCTGGGCATGAGGATTTGGTACGAATTCTGTTTGAGGTAGACAATGATGTCTTTTTTAACATGAGATTTACTGGGTTATCTCATTTCACATTTAGTGCTCATGATTTCCGACAGGCTTAATTGTATTAGCAAGGGATGACAATACTGACTACTGAAATGGCATTCGACTTTGGCAACAGAGTTGCAACATCATCCTTTTTATTAAAAACATTCATCTGGATAACAATTAGGAATGTGAAATGAGCTAAAAACAGTTACCCTCTGTACGAGAACCTCAACCATGTAAAATATTCGGGTTATATAAGAACAAATGTATATGCCTATTATTGTATTTATTTTTGTATTTAATGATGTTGATAAAGTATTTAAAATTAAACGACTATTATCATATTCTTCTATGAAAGCATCAACTAGTTGTGTTTCATGAATCTGTTTAACCCTGTCTGAGTTAATATAATTCATTGCTTTATTCTAGAAATATCATTGCATTATTATTTATTTTTATCACAATATACTTGTCACATATTTGTAGTAATGCAATGAAATAGACATGACATATAAATTAACTCTAGCTGTCAGTAGTTGAAACATTGCTAATCGTATTAGTTGTCCTTGTTAATTTTGTTGTCCTACCTTTAGCAGCAGTGATATTCAGAGAACTGTTATAAATATTAGCGGTTGTTTTAATAATACTATTAGTAGTAATAGTATTAGAAGTAGTAGTAGTAGTTATAACATTAGTAACAATAATAGTAGCAGTGTTAGTATTAGTATTAGTAGTAGTAGTAGTAGTAGTAGTAGTAATTATATCGGTAGAAGTAGCAGTACCAGTGTTGGAAATTCCCTAACAAATCATCTGACACCAGGGCTGAGGAACTGTTGCCTGGATCTGCTGGATATGCACATAAACAATTAGGGACTATGTATAGACTTAACATACTAGTACAGGGGAAAGTAGACAAAATAGTTGATCTTTTATGCATGACGGGGTAAATAATTACCAATGGAAATAGGTTACTAATGTAGGTGTGCCGAAGTCAAGAAACAAAAATAGCCCTAAGCTTATTTACACCAGGTAAAATACAAAACAACTAATGATTTAGTTATTAAAGAGGTTAATCCCTAAATATCAATGTTCAAGAGTGTTAGATTTAAAATTCCCAGGTAACTTACCAGAGCCATGTCTGTAAACAGATTGCTGGTTAGTTGAAAGAGGAGATTCCATTGACATTTGGCCAATCACAAAAGTCATACCAATGCTTCAGATGTCAACAAGAGCATGTGTAAAACATAAACACAACGACTTAGACGCACGCGTGATGAGACTCCAGTTCACTACGGCCTACATTATTTTAACAGTTTTATTTGTTGTGGGAAACGTAGAAACTTTAAATATCATCAGAACCACCGGGCCAGCAATTATAAAAAGATGCACGCCAGGTTTAAAAAGTGTCGGGTCCGTGCTCCGGGCCGCTCTTATTTCCAACACTACAAGTAGTAGTAGCAGTAATTACATTATTATTATTAGTAGTAGTAGTAGTAGTAGTAGTAGTAGTAGTAGTGGAAGTGGTAGTAGTAGAAGTAGTAGTAGTAGTAATAGTAGAAGTGTTAGTTGTATTATTATTACTCTTATTATTATTATTATTAGTAGTAGTAGTAGTAGTAGTAGTAGTACTCTAGGAGCAATCTTTATGTAGGATTTGCAGATCTCTGCAAGCTACGAATTGCCCAAGAAGCTTTGAAAGAAACTTTGGACTGACTCAAATCCTCCCTAAAACATTAAAAAAAGTGTTTTGATCCGAAAGGGAACTGATTTGTATAAACAAACCAGGGAACTCAAGGAGAAGAAACAACACTATACTGCTAATTCAGTGCTGCGGAGGTAAGATCTACAATTAGTACAAATCTTCAATGCCCGAAATGCAATAGACAGTTTTATGCCTGAATCGACCTTTTCAGTGACATCCTGATACTTCGTCTGCATCAGACAAATCGGTAATATCACGACAATCATCATCTGACAGGTGGATGGAAAAAAGCGCCGATAATGACAAGAAGAGTGGCCAACTAACTTCTTAACTGATAATGTTACCATCACTTCTGACCATGACTTGTTGCTCCTCTATCCTCCAAATACTAATTCCAGATCATCCATACTTATTACCAATATAAATCATAAGAAAGAGAATACAAATATATTAATTTTGTCTTCTTGTAATGGGAAGAAACATTACTAATGTGGTTTGCAGTTATAAAAACCTTTGTCTATTAAAACTTTTGTCTATTAAAAGCATTGCATGTGGTATTTCATTTCTCAAACTAGGAACCTATATTTGATATACTTGTATGCTGCTTTCAAGTATATTCATAACTTTTGACACAATCTCATACACCATACAATCATTCAACATATTTAAAGAAAAGAAAGATAAATGAGGCATTTTGAAATTCAATATTTTTATTCCAGAGGAGTGGATGAATGAAACGTCCAACTAATAATATAATTGTATGCGTCAGTCCAGCTTTTCAACTATATATATATATATATATATATATATATATATATATATATATATATATATATATATATATATATATATATATATATATATATATATATATAAGCTGCATGTATTATTAGTGATTATTGATGATGCAATGAAAATGATAATGGAACATGGAAAATACCATCACAGCAATTTGTATTTATTTCGAAAGTCTATCTTTTTGTGGTCTGCATGATAACTGTTATTTATCAAATACTTTATTTGTAATTGTATCAGTAACAATTACTCTTCTTAGAAGGTCCTACGGTTTTCCTTCTTCTTTCTTTTATGCAGCATCTATCCCACTAGACGAATTTATTCATGATTAAATATATTAGGCATAATATTAAATCTGTAAACAGTATTTTGAGATATTAGTTGTACAAACCCCAGCTTGTGCTGTCTTTATGGCAAAAGTGTAATACGTATTCCATCACTATGCATTGTGTAGGCTACGATAGTGTTGTTTCAGTAGGAAAGACATAATCCAAAATAACAACCGTATTAGTCATAGTCTGATACGGTTCTTTTAATTTATGTCTTCAGCAATGCAACAATGGTAATTTTTGATAACAAGTTTCTGTATTCTTTAAAGCATTATACAGCTCATATATAACATTAACACATTTTTAAGATTTCTCTAATATTATCTATCAAGTATTAATTAGATTATAACATTCCTCATTTGTTTATAAAACAAATAATGTGTTTATTTAGGAAATGTTCACAGTGTGTCACTACCATCACCCTTTCTATCAATTCCTAGTCCGACTCTCATCGTGGTAGATAAGTGACACCGAAGCAGAATAATCGCATCAGTAGTTATACGGCAATCATCTGCAGATTATATAAACTTCTATATTTTATATATAAACTTATATATATATATATATATATATATATATATATATATATATATATATATATATATATATATATATATATATATATATATATATATATGGGGGTTGTATGTGAGTATGTGTGTGTGTACATGTGTGTGTGTTAGTGTGTGTGTGTGTGTGTCTATGTGTGTGTGTGTGTGTGTGTTTTAGGGTACATATAATGAGGCATCAGGCACAGAGCATCAACATATCTAAACATCCTTCGAGACCTACCTCCATAAATCTAAATACAAATACAACTGTACTTACATTAATCTAAAATTAAAATGTTCCATACCTCCACATATTGATAGATGTGTGCATATACCTAAGCATGTGTCTGGTCTACTCATCAGCCTGTGGGAACCAGCTAATTCGCTTTTCGTACGCGACAAATATGTCACGCCCACAGGCTACGTACAAACAGCGGAAGCACGAAAATAGATACAGCTTTTGATACCATAGCTCGACGCAAGCATCACGTGCATGCGGTTCAATGGTGACTTGCTTCATACATATCATAACTATTTTGACACAACAGTTTACATTCAACAGTAATTTTTTTGTGGTACAAAAGTGTGTATGTATGTGTGCGTAGGTATATGTGTATGTATGTACATGTGTGTGTGTGTCAGTGTGTTAGTGTGTGTATATAAGTGTGATATGGGTGTGTGTTAGTGTGTTAGTGTGTTTGATATTTGCGTGTGTGTGCGTGTGCGTGTATATATATATATATATATGTGTGTGTGTATGTGTGTGTATGCGTGTATGTGTGTGTGTGTGTGTGTGTGCTTATTATCAGGAAATAGAATACAATTTTGGCTTTATCTACGAGAGTTCCAAATGTTGATGTATAATCAATTATGAGTGAAGAAAATGTTAGTATTTGAATTTGGAAAGGGCTAATAAATAACGTCTCATAATACAACTAGATAACACTTGTAATGTGGAAAATAAACTGCAGCTGATATGCGTACTGTGTATCAATTTAGGTGATACAAGGTTAGGTATATGTCAGAGGCTACTTCGACTAACTCAATCAATCAATCAAATCAATCAATAATCAAATAGAAATGCCTATTTGGTAATGGAGCGCTTCTAGATATTGTAAGATAAGAAAATTGGTTTATTTGTATAACATAGCGCAATACCAGCTACATGGACTGCTTCCAACTAACCAGGATTTATTATCCATGACAATGATTGGCTGGAACCTCTAGGTAATCGGGTCAATCCGACACCATTTGACATTAATCATCTTGTCATTAATAAAAATGATCATAATTGAACTGGGAATATTGTTTGCTCATCCTTTCCTGTATCAAGTATATGTATGTATATATGTGTATATATATATATATATATATATATATATATATATATATATATATATATATATATATATATATATATATATAGTAATAAATACAATCTCCCCACATCCCCTACACACACACACCACACACGCACACACACACACACGCATATATATATATATATATATATATATATATATATATATATATATATATATATATATATATATATATATAAACATACCTAGACATAACAAAATTTAATATTAAAACAGTTTATAGGTTAATCGAGCCCCTGTTTTGTGTGTACATCGCCACATACACCGACTTAGAGATTAAGAGAGATTCCAACAAGGTGACTGAGGCTATTTAAGCGAGGCTAACGAAATTATTTGTTAATAACTCGCAATAAAGATGATATTAAACCTAGGCTAATATATCATAGACTACTTTTAGAATACGTTTTCACGATAATATTACATAAAGTATAGACCTGTTAATTGAAATTACCTTAAAATATTATTTTGAAGGAAAAATCTTATATTTATTTGTAAGTTGAGAAATCACATTTATGATAACCTATTTACCTAACAATGTTTAAATACTACCTTCTCTGAAGTATGTATCCGTAGATTATAAGGTTTTGTGTTATCCATATATGACAGTGAACTATCACTTGCGAGATTGTCAAAATATTATAATATATAGGAGCTTAAACTTAAGTTATTTCAGACAATTAAAATATCATAGATATATTTCAATAGGTATTTATGATTCTCCATAAATTTCTGATGGTTAATAATGGTAAAGAATCTTTACGTGCATGTCGATCTTGGTAGCCAGATACCCCTCTTCCTAACCAGTTCCATAGATCGATAAATAGCTAATATTGTAAGAAGATGATGAAGATTATTACCGACTTTTTAAGTAATGTTATATTACATGCACATTTCAATAAATATAAACAAAACTATCACAACAATATTTTACGAAAATCATAATTAGGCTAAAGCAAAACTATTAGACTGGTCATAGAAAAGAATTACGAAAAGAGGTCAAATTATTTATATTAGCTGATTAAAACAAATTATGCTTTCAGTCCACTTTGAAAATAAAGTATTTACTATATCATGTTTGAAAATGTATCCGACTTACAAACAAAGAAATCAAATACGGCGAATAATCTATTTTTAGAAGGAAATGTGGCTTTCCAGGTGACAACTCTTAGTGTTTTACCTCTTCGCAATAGGTGTTATTGGTATTGAAACGAACAATTACTTGTTGATGACAGCATAAATGGAATATAATATAATATTGTTTGATTTCAGTTGTTCTGGGCTATGAGAGATCATCCACCATACATGCTTATTCACTCTCTTTACCAGTAATACAAAATATTTGTATTCGTATTCCTTGGTGGAACGTAAGTAGACTATCTTTACACTATAATAGTTGTATGTCAACGTTATCAGAACACCTGCTTCGTAGTGTGAAACTCACCTATGTTGAAAATATGAGGACGTGATGATGATGATTAATGTTTTACGACCACTTTTGTGCCCATGGTAGGTTAAATGGGCCAAGCAAAATCAAAGATGAAACAACCATGAGATATGCCCACGCCTAGATTAGAACGCGGGTAGTAGTGATTTGTGACCCAACACACTATCGTTAGGCCAGGGAGTCGCCTCTGAAAAGAAGAGGAGCAAATGAGCAGTGCTGAATAGCAAAATATTACTATGCCTGGCCTCAGTAAAGCAAAGATTTGTTTTGGCGGATTGCTTCTCTTCAAAACAGTAATTCACAATTACACCTCTAACTAATATGATCGCATACAATAAAATACTCCTTACAATGGTTGATTTGCAATAAGAGTAAACATCATCAAACCCTTCAGTCCTATCAGATTAATTGTAATTAATAATACTAATAACACAAAGATTATTTTATTATCATTAATAAGGAGACAGACAATCCAGTCTGAAAAATGTCAAAAAGAAACGTCAAAATGTATATATCAATTGAATAATGATATGTAGATAGAGATAAAATTAAAAAATCCATACATTATATAATAAATGCAGTATTAATTATTGTAATGTTGTCAATCCACAACAGTTTGTATTTAACGTTATCGGCAATTTTGATGTTGGTATTTAGAAATGTAAGAAAAATGATTTCAATCTAATATGCTAAAACTGATTAAGTTCCAATTACGACTGATTATTGATGATACAGTCTGACCGGTGCATAACAAACACAGCTGGGTACGTTGTTCAACGAGACCAAATGTTGAAACGGAAATCAAGCAGCTTTATAGGGATGACATATGTGAAGATCCTGAAAATATCCCAACTGACAATCTGTGTCCACTAATGTATGTGGTGCAAGTGAAATGTAGCATGATACCAGCAGATAGTCCTGATGGCGGCAACCAAACAAGAAATTGGTCACATTTCAGGAAAGTAAATGGCCATAATGTTACAAAAGAAACAGAATCAACAATTGATAGCAGACTTTATTTCTTAGTGGCACATAGACTATAATGATTTAATCCAATTACATATGTAATAATTATGCTGAATGGTAGAGTGAATGGAATTATGATATGCAATGAAGTACATTGTTCAGTAATATTTTATTATTTGATTGATCAGCATTAGTGGTAACGATAATATAGTTTTATCAATTGACTTCAGATAAATCACTATGCTATTGTACAATATTCAGAATTAGTACGAATACTTGTGTAATGTGAATGAAACATATGGGATGCATACATTTTCAATAAAGGTATGGAGGGATATAATGTTGTCAATCCACAACGGTTTGTAATTAATGTTATTGGCGATTGTAATGTTGGTATTTAGAATTGTAAGAAAAACCAGAAAATAATATGTAAGAAAATAAACCCGCAAGTTAAGATTGTATATATGATTAATTATTATAATATAATTGACAATCTATAGTTTAGTTATTATTAGTATAGGTCATCACATATGGTGTCACAACGTAACAGTTTCGTTCTTCTATCCATATTCACTTTAATAATACTCACTACTGATGCATTCAAATTCATAATAATCATAATTATTACATCGTTATATTCAAAATGGTCAAAATGCTGCGCTGCTTCCTTTCACTTGGTGATTTGATTCCGACTCTTACTC
This sequence comes from Paralvinella palmiformis, assembly GCA_025642065.1. Lineage (NCBI taxonomy): Eukaryota > Metazoa > Annelida > Polychaeta > Terebellida > Alvinellidae > Paralvinella > Paralvinella palmiformis. Next base: position 71,292 of record JAODUP010001088.1, on the reverse strand, counting down.
GAATCGTTTGATTGTATGCCTTTAAAAGCAAGACCATAAGATATATCTCCGAAGTGTGACTATTGTCTATATTAAATAACTAAAATCAACAACAATAACAGTACAACATCAACAATGAATGTAGTATGAATTTCCCTGACTCATCAAACTGGATTAATCTATTTATGCAAACTAACCATCTGTATTATGGGATCTTTCTTGAGATACTACATGGTATTATATATATATATATATATATATATATATATATATATATATATATATATATATATATATATCACATCGTGTACATTGTATGGTAGGTTTTGGGGCGTAAATAATCATATGTCTGAATTAAACTGGAATAATGTTTTATCGAAAAATGCTAATACCTATATGCGTGATACCTTGAATATTCCTAAAGTTATCAATTATACAACGGTGTCCTAATACACATGGTAACTTTCCGCGACAATATTCAGCCAACAATGAACCTCTACTGTAGCAATTATATTAAATGAACATAGCAAACATTAATTGTTTATACTACTGCCTATCAATTGATTAACCGTAACTGTGTTGTCATTAGTGATCTAACATGAAAACGTATAATACTAAAAAGTTAAGAATCGGTTTTTGAATTTATGAGCAATATTACGGAATGGAAATTATGTCTGATTGTCTTACATATACATTCAATATTTTAGAGATTAATGTGTACAACTATTGGCTATGTATTAAATATGATCAACCCATTTATACAAACACATTACGATATGTCCTATTATCTTACCCGTTCTATTCACGTAATTGTTTTCACTACGAATGCAAACTCTTAGCAAAGAAAACAGAATTATACCTGTAATCAAATATAAAGTGATGAAACTTACTATATTACAAGCTAGTGTCTACTCTAATAAGAGAAATATTAGAAGGTACCAAATTACCCAAAAATACCCAGTAACCCCCAGTCACACAAACAAACAAGCTTAAATAATCTGTACAAAAGAATGACTGACCAATATAGATTTAAATGAAAGCCATATACTTTATTCATGCAAATGTCCTAATTATGCAAACATTAAATTACCTCGGATGAATAAAGGCGCCATACATAGCCACTTTGTCACTGAACCAGATACTGGATGTACATCAAGGTCATACATTATCAAAAATATAACATTCTGTTGCCTTCGTTGTACATTAACCAAAGTAAGATGTTTGATAAGGATAATATGCTATGCAGGAATATCTGATCATCAACGTCAATCCTTTTATGACATGTTTTCGCCAAACAAGATATAGCAGGTGAATAGAGCAATGACTACATGTAAAGTGCCGTCTGAAAATATTGAACCTTCAAGTTTAAAACCATTTACAGTGAGAAAATTGCCTAAAATGGAAATAATTATAATAACAGTAATGTATATTTCATGGAATACTATTGCTTCCAGCTGCCGTTCAAGAGAATACATGATATAAAGACATATCATGTTCCATAAGATATTAAATATATTGTATATAACAATTAATAATTCTCCAATTTCCATATAATAGAGGGGGTAAATGTGTATCAAGAAATTACACACCTAAGGCCAGACGTAATTAACAAAAAAGAATGCTTAGTAATAATATTAATCGTACAACAACTTTACATGGCGAAAAAAGGTTGTTGCAATCAATATTAAATATCACGCTGCCTTTGTTGTGTACATAATCTGCTACAAATAATATATTTAGAAGGAACTTATACATTGTAATTAAACCAAGAAAAACAGTCGATGATAAACTCCGTGATATTTTCATACGGTGTAACCTATATCAAACAAGCCTTGATACCCAGGTTTCAGTTGATAAACATTTTAGGGTGTAGACTGGCCGCTAAAATGTCAGCTTAGTTATAGCTACTCGAAGTCTTAGCTGACAGTTGGTCTCTAGAGACAATCATATAACGTAGGGTATGGCTTTTATTCCTATTACAAAAAGTTAGTGGAAAGAGACTATGACTCAAATACACCAATCATAATAAATTAGAGATCTGACAGCATGGAAGTGATATGTACCACCTTATAGAAAGGTCTAAGCTTTGGCCATGTTTGTGAGTTTCGTACTTGCACATTATGCCTAGGATTGATGAACATCGTAAAATAGCGACCAGACTAATTGATGTGTGTATTAACATAGTTGGACGTGGGAGAATCAACAAATTCTATAAATTATTTTCAGGATTATGTAGTTTTCAAATCATTTTCATTAATAATCCCGGATATAAACCTTAGTTCACCAGTTTACAAGGCGTATACTGAAGGCCAAATGGGTTTCACACGTCAAGTAATCGTGAAGGCTAATGCCGAATACCCCAATTATTTGTATATCGGAGCTTCAAGATGGAACGATAATCTTCCTGGAGACATATCATTAATTTCAATTGGTTTAAAAATATTACCGGTCTACCAAATATCCGTAATGACAATATTATCAATATGCTTATCCTGGGAAAACAATAGTTCATCAGCTTTGTTATAAATCATCTTACTATTTATTATACGATTACTTACCATCTCCACGTGTAAATATGTGTTATCTTTTAGTGACACAATAAAAAATACAACGTACTTTTATCTGCACTGGATGCTCCCTACATGACGCCATAGCTAAGCGAATGTAATTACTCTCAAGGCATCGTAAGGAAAATAGTCCCTCTTTACAATAATAAGTGCAGGTACTATGTAGCTTGTAGTACACCTAAGTTCACTTAAAGTAATGGCTTAAATACCAATCTGTAAATTTAGACGTATACTTATGATATAATAATCTGATAGTAACAATAACACGTATCACATTTTTCTTGGATGATCAACAAAGGTTCACCATGAGTTTCTTAATTTTGTGATGAAGGCAGTACAAAAATAAACATACACAAATAAATAATAAGACAATAATATTCAACCTAGAATGTTGTGATAGTAGACATTTAATGAAGAGCAAATCCGCCTTTGTTAAAATATCTGCATATGCTTGCTCAACTCAGTGTCAGTACATATAAACAAGGCTATGCCCAATTATATTCATTTAATTAATATTTTTCAGATGAGAAACTGCGAAGGTACATTATGCTGGATATTAACAGAAATTAACTAATGTATTACGCCGCATTTAATAAGTGGGTAATTACTGGACCACATTTGGGGAACTTGCAGTTGCAAATTAGACAAGACAAATGTCTAATTGACGCATGTTATTGCTTAAATAAATATGGGCATGAAGATTCACTAGAGCCTATTTCATGAGCTAGACAATGGACGTCATTTGGAAATGAGATTTACTGGGTTTTCCCACGCCACAATTAAAGCTCATGCATTCCGGTAGCTTTAATGTTAGCACTTCGACTTTGTTATTAAAGTTGTAACAACAACCTTGTTGATAATAGCAGTCGTTTGCCTAACAACGACAAAGTTTGAATGAGCCACAGACAAATGCCATCTCCACAAGCACCTCCATTATGTGTAAGGTTCGAGATAATGGGTGTAGCCTGACTAATCTCTTCAGTAGTACGTCCTTATGAACGTATTAATCGTTATATCAGCTAGACGACTGCTGATGAATGTACGTCTTGGTTCCAGAGTGCAAAGCCATCAACCTGTTCAGTGCCTGCCGCATAAAGCATAGGCATAAGACAGGAGAATGGTGAAAACCTATTTATTTAGCTAGCTATTGGAACTTCTATCAATAATTACATTGCGAGCATCTGGCTTATCGCGTCCTCTGTCAGTGGCGAGGCAAAAGTATGTATGTATTGCAACATCCCTGAAGGTTGGTGCATTGGCTGCAGGTTGAGTGTGAGTCAATATTGAAAAAGGAGGCAGCTGCGTGTCCAAACATTTCAAGGCAGCAACACAGAAAAGACCATATATATTTATGACAATCCATCACGGAGGTTTAGTCAATATATAACTTAATTGCTATATACAAAGCAGCTTAAAATGAAATATACTAAAAGAAACCTATACTGATGAAATCTGTTTTGCTGGCATTGAGCCTAAGTTTATTTTTTGTTCCTATTAAAGTCAGATTTAGCTTCATGGGTCAGTTGCAGAAATGGCAGGCACTATTTAGTATATCTAGCTAGACCTGTTAAGTTGTGCGCATGATTTCCTCCATATGCGTTCTAAATATTGGCGAGGCACGTTGGCGTTGGTACTTTCAGGGAACATCCACGGTGCAGATGGTTTAAGTGTTATGGATTTTGATCTGACAGGTGAGTGTTTGTTAATTAAGGTTTTAAGAGTAGTATGGTATTTAGGGTTAGTGATAAGTTCATAATTTACAATGTCATCAAACAATGCAAGAATGTAAATGTCATGAGTATACCGATAAAGAATATTACACTTAGAGTCGACTGGATTATCCTTAACTTTTATTTCTGGTACGACAATGACATGATCCGATACACCAAATATGACAGTTAGTGTGTGGATATAACGAAGGTTTATTTATACTTGTTTGAGGGTGGGAAGTACGTGTTGCGTGTTTGGCAAGATGCACATAATCATGGGTAGAGTGTATTACTATTTTGGTTTTATTGACTATATTTATGGTAAGGATTTCGCCGATTATTTTAATAACATGTTTATAATAATGCGGTTTATTTGTTTATTTCTATTTATTTGGTTATATATATTTTGTCAAATTGCCAAGATATACTGCCAAGTTTGCCTGTTTAGTGTTGCGGAAGAATTGTGGTCATTTTATGAGGGAGGTTGGAAATTCGGATCCTGGCCGTGGCACTATAGTAGGAGGAATGTTTATTCCATCCAACTAGGCAATTGAACATATTTTCTCCACTGAATACAAGCCAGGTATTTCAAATTCTAAATTAATTTGAAATGAATCCACCGGCTGAGACGAAAATTAATGAAAATGTGAGTCTTCCACATTTGAAGGAGACTTATAAAAACTGGCATTTCGTTTATTATTGATATTATTATAATAAAATAGTATATTATTAGGTAATGCCATCGTTGTAGTAGTAACAGAAGCACGACACTAGCAGTAGTACTTGTCGTATAAATATATATTAATAAACCAGAACCTCAGTTGATTAACAATTTACTGTAAATCTATAGTCCTTTAGGATTGATACCATGAAACAGCTCAGATCATATATAAGACAATATAATAGCTATGTTTTTTTGGCCCATTTCAATAGTGTTTTTTATAAATAAGTGCATAATTAGATATCCATCATCTATAGGTACATTCCTAGCAAAACAGTATTGGTATTCACACTTTTAATTAATTTTACACAAAATGGCATATTAACTGGCATCGGGCATTATGTACAAAGTGATATATATGCGATTCCTCAGACATAATTAAGTTTTTACCTGTCAGTCACATAATTGTAGATTCTATATTAATGTAAATTCATATTTCATACACTACATAAATAACAAAATATTGACGTTACAGACTGTTCCCTGAGTGTAATTTACAATGGGAATAGTTACGCAATAGCGGTATTGATCAGGATATTAATAAAATATATAACATCTACTATCTACACTAAATGTTTCATCAATCAAAACCAATGTTTTAAACATTATCTGACCATGCCCTTATTCTGGATTCATAAAACTTCCACCTCAATTAATGCCATAACATTTCCCATTAATAATTTAATAGACATTCGTTTCCTATAATATTTGGCAAAGGATGTAGCTTAAAATGCATTGGACAATGTTTATGTCAATAACAAAACTAAAGTCATTGGATGAATAAAAGAACAGTATCCAGTTTGTAATTAAAGTATATCATAAAAAGGGTGAAGAAACATAGAAATAAATTATGTTTATGCTAATGAGATGACAATTTATGTGCCGATTTTAAACCTTGGATATATTAATAAATTAACTTTGATACAATCACCATTAATTGTACAACTAGTGTACATGTTCGTAATGCTCGGACATGTACGTAATTATTTACTATTGTCTTATTCCGTAATTTTAATAATACTGTGATAATATTATATATATATATATATATATATATATATATATATATATATATATATATATATATATATATATATATATACGCATTATTATCAAAACAATATTTAGCACAGTTATTTCCTTTTTATATCAATCAAAGCAGATTCATCATACTAACTTGTACTTGCTTGTCGTACTGTACAAAGCTTATTTTAACAGCTTCAGCGACAATATTTATATATAGGAATAGTAAATTGCCAGAATTTATTTAACCGTAATGCCTAACTATAAAATTATGTTATTTACTTAGCTAAATATGGTTATGGGTGAAGGTCACTGTCTATTTATAGCAGGTCGTGTATAAAGGCAATAAAGGTATTTTCTCAAAACTAAATATCTCCATATCCACGATTTAAGCCAGATCATAGTTAAATAGCTTACCAGTTTTCTGGCTAATTACCAGAAAACACAATGTTTCATTAATTTGATTAATAATGCATAATATGGTAAGTATCACATTTCACTTTCAGAACAATTAAATGGTTGGTATAATTAATAATTAATCGTCTTGTTTATGACTAATTCCTATAATCAACTTATTGAAAGACAATGCAACTCTTATCGTTGATAGCAGCCAATAGCTAGAAATAATTTTACATTTTCAAATAATAATTTATTTGTGCGGAAAAATAATTAGAAAATAACACGCATGCGTAAACAAAAATGGCGCCATAGCATTGATTCTCAGGATTTAAAAAATCCCATAATTTCTGGTAATACAAACTATTAGTTTCGATTATGTGAGCATTTCCTCGTTATCATGAAATTTATTCTAAATGATAGCCTATTTTCCATAATCTTTTCAAGATTTACTACCAATATTTAAAAAGACAAATAATAGCAGCATATGCCTAACAACATTAGAACTTTAGATAATCCATCCACGATTAATTATTCTCAGGGATTATTCACGGACAGCTATTTGTTGTAATTTAGTGAACGAATAGCATCAAATACGTTACCACAATGAACATTTCATGTCAAACATTAATGAGGAAATAACTCTTTCCGAAGCTAATAAGTGCATATTTTCTTGTTCATTCATTTGAATCACTGATAAGCTACATTTCAATACATCTATCTCTGTCTAAATATTCATAAACACGGAAATATGTATATTACTATATGTTGTGGACTAATTGGAAACACTATTTTCTCCACGAAATATCCAAACCGAACGAGTCTCTCTCTGCTACAATACACACTTCAAACTCATTGGTCTCGACAGCTGTAATTCAGCATGTTTTGAATGAACTCATTAACCCCAAACAGTTACATGCAGCGCAATACCAATTATCTAGCGGGAATATTCCTTATGCCTAGTAGTCTATACCTCCTTATATTTTACCTTTACACGAGCAAATCACAACAAAATTAATTAACAGAGTATCAAATTTTTCACTAATAAAAACACAAAATATAGTGTGCTCGTGTGCCAGTGAGCAAACCCCTGTTTTAGTGTGTTTTGCGATTTATAATTAATATATCAGTGCCTTAAGAATTCAGACACAAATGTCATTCTAAACCTGTAATTATAGACGTATATCAATCTAATAATGCAAATCTCCGCCAATAAAGTAATTATTGGTAAAGTCGCAGTAGTACCTTTCCTATGGAGTATTCGAGGCACTTCATGGATGAATTGACAACTCCAGCACAGGAATTTCATCAATATTTATAGTTTAAAATATAATTATCACATATCATGGATTAGCTGACAGGTGGGATTGTTTTAATGGCTCTTTCACTTTGTCAGCCTTTATTTATTGGCCAAAACGGCGAGAACACCCTTAAATAAACAAAACCATTTAAAGTCACGCCAAACAGATGCCAAACACTTTGTCTTAATATAGTTTCTGACCATTTGCTGTTTTAATTCGATACAAAGTAATAATGTTAGTTGCATTTTTAGAAAATTAAAAGGTAATATTAGTCTGCCATCGATATAGGTAAGGATTGAGCAGAGGTAACTTTAACTTAAAGTTAAACTAATTTTTAACTATTTACTATCAATAATCATAAGATTGCCCTGGCATGGGCATACCTCTCATACGAAGCTTTAACTCTAACATACATTTAATGCACTAAATTAATGAACACGTTGATTCTCGGTTAATTAACGTTCTATTTCTAATATAAAATTAATAAGTAAATAAATTGTTGCCGAAGTAACCATATTATAAATATATCCTACACAATACACATGAGAAGATGTTAACCTAGGGCACAACAAATGGTAATATTGTCTCCTTACATTAACACTACATGTCATAATATCTCCATGGATACTTAGTGATCATCTTCATCTTGTTTCTGTTCATCAATGTCAACAAGTCGTAAATACGTCATATTTCTGGAGCTACATATGATATACACTGAGAGTTTGGTATTTAATCTCGTCTGGCTTCCATGACAAAGTAATAACATGATGGTACATGACCATTATAAGATGCGATGAGAAATTAACCAGATGTATTTCACACAGGCTTTAGAGCAGGATATAGTCTAACACAGGCTTTAGAGCGGGATACAGTCTAACACAGGCTTTAGAGCGGGATATAGTATAACACAGGCTTTAGAGCGGGATATAGTCTAACACAGGCTTTAGAGCATGATATAGTCTAACACAGGCTAAACATCTTTAGAGCGGGATATATAGATTGCAGCAAGAACTAATATGCTATTTCCTTGGACTTAACTACCAGAAAACTGTTAAGTGTGTATGGACCTGTGTTTGTGAGTATGTTTACAAATGTGTGTGTGTGTGTGTCTATGTGGGTGAGAGAACACTCGTGTGTGTTTATGTGTGTGTGTGTAAATGCGTGTACTCACACATGCGTATCTCTGTGTGTGTTCTATCTCTCTCCCTCTGTCTGTGTGTGTGTGTGTGTGTTTGTGTTTGTCATCGTTGTCTAGTCTGTCTACTGCATAAACTGTGCTGCCAGAACTTGATAACGGTATAATGCAGCTCGTGTTCGTGCACTATTAATCAGCAAAGAGGTTCTAACCAAGTCAAAGTGACTTACAGCACTAATGGTAATACATTTCGAGCAGATGGCCACATTGGGTGATAGCATACGAGATAGCCGACAGACATCTTCCTAAAGATTGTCTAAGGTTAGACGAAGCTAGACTACTTTAATATAAGGAAGAGATAAAACACCATTAACATTACATTAAGATATGGAATGTATTTTTCCAGGTTTTCGATATACTTAGTTAGGCAGACACCTTCCAATTTTCTATAACTAGCTAAATGATCGTGATTAAGTTAGTCGAACTGCCACAGTGATTAGTTGCATAACACGTTAAGAATTCTTAAAATAAATAAATGAATATTTTACACGCACACACGCACGTACGTATGAGGGACATAATTGAGGTGATATATCGTTCTAATCCAATAATAAATCATTGTTGAGGAATGCTACTTTATTGTTAGCGGAGTCATTTCGCTGCTTCCATATATATATATATATATATATATATATATATATAGTATATAGGACAAAACTTTACAATGTTTCCCCTGAAACTGTTTGTGTAAGGGCCGCCCCGATGGCCCATGCCAGGTATACTTGTAACCCTTTGCGACGCCAGACCCATAGGACCGCTCCGTACGGTTGATATACCTAGGATTTGTTTAGCTATTTGAACACAAACAGGAGCTGAGATCAGCATCTGTGGTGTCTAAATGTTCTCATGTATAGGCTTCCTTTGAGCCTCAGCGAATGTAAGCTGTGGTGTCAAAATAGTTACCTTGGATATGTGTTTAACTTTCCAGCTATGGTGTCACTCGTGTTATTTTGTTGTTTGCATACGTTTTATGTTCGTGACCGTACATAGAACCACTTCCCTGTGGAAGTGACATATTGTTCACGTACGAAAAGCGGATTAGCTAGACGCCACAGCCTGATAAGTAGCCCACAGGTTTTATAATCTACGTATGTGTAGAAGTGTGCAGGATTACTTGTTGTATGGTGTATGCTTTAATTAAACTATGTATTGATTTATTTGGTATAGGTTAATCAAGGTATTTGTTTTAGAGCGCACATGGGTGTTCTTTTCAGAGCGACACACATACACACACAAACACACACAAACACACACACACACACACACACACACATATATATATATATATATATATATATATATATATATACATATTTTTACCAACAGTTTAGTCCTATCATAGTTTATTATGTAATTTAATAATAGTACTCATTTGAAATTCAACAAAACTACTACGAGAAAATATCATACATTAACATCTTCAATATTTAACGTAAAATCTAATGGGGGTAATGATGCGGTAGGATAACATGAGTAACTCTTCGGAGGATGGAGCTGTACAACTTGTGCAAGTACTCTGATGTGATATCTCCCAACGTTCTAAGCATGTACAGTACCAGTTCTAATTTCGTTGAAGGTCGATCTCGTATGGCCTTATTCCGGAACATAACTCAGACATATTCGATTACGTTGAGCTCAGGTGAATGAGTTGGCGCTCACTCACCCGACAGGAACTGACAGGAACTGGATCAACTGGACATCATGTGTATCTATCTAGGTATGCGCATTAAGCGTTGTATGCAGGGCTACAATGTCGTATTAAAATATAAATGGGATCCTGGCATCCCCAAATATATTCCCAGCGGAATCCAGAAGATTGTGATCCAGAATGTCAATATAATAAGTACTTTTCATTGTGCTATCCACCAATTCCATAGTATCTAACACATCCTCATACCATGAAAGAAATATAACATATCCTGGTAAACCCTGCAATGCTTATGTCTTCATAGCTGTCTCATGTTCTCGCCATACACTCACTAGTCCAGCATAAAGTCAAGATTGCATCTCAATTCATCCAAAAAGAAAACCTGGACCAGTTGTCTTGTGTGTTATATTGTGTAACTGTGATATACCATCGGATTTAAACACATTTGTTGTTCGGACCAATGAGTGGTCTTCTTCTGGTGACTCTAATGTAAAAAAGACCCGCAATAAATCCTTCTGGGAGTTGATTGCGAAACCACCGTCTATCCGCCATTCCATACGAGGTTAACAGTTCCCAAGGACAGGAAACGTTGTTCCTGGATAACATGTTTCAGCATCCGGTTTTCCTGGATTGTGGTCTTTTTTGGCTTTTCCACATCTTGCCCTCCTCTTCACAACTACCAAACTTGTATGATCCTCCGCCATGCCATAGAAAGAGTTCTTCGGCTGATGTTAATCTACATGGCAATCTGGTTGACCGTTATTCGAACTTCCCGCAAGCTGTTCAGCATCCGTCTCTGCTCTACTATGCTGTCAGATCTATGTCACACTCATAACTTCGTATATACATAATGTTGCATATTCCATTCAGGTAGGTATATGTACAAACGCCAAATAGCAACGAGATAAAAAATGCTTTCACGTATCAGGCAGATAGTATGATGACGCTATTTGAAATTCAATTAATTGAAACTCTAATTAATTAATGACTTTCTCTACCATTGCACCATGAATGGCTTTAATTATATCATTGCAGACTTGGTATTCATATAATATTATTTGAGGCAGTTATTTTGTCTACTAGTATAAGCAAATACTAGCTATAAAAATGATAATGCGAAATTTAGCGAATTAAATAAACCGACAGTTTAATGAAAGCAAAATACATTATTTATATTAATGAGAGTAAGGTAGCGATATCTCACTACTGTCATAAAAATGAGGAATTGCCTACATGGCAACACCATTGATATCCACAAGATGGAATTCCAGAATTACAATGTTCAGTGTTTCATTATAATATATCTTCTTCACAAAGGAATTGTAAAATGATTCACATTTATATTACTCATATTTGTGGAAGGCACGCTTAGTAACTTATTTATATATTCCTATTTGACTTAATGCCTTTTAAAGTTGATATCATATTTTATTCCATGATGTAAATTTACTAAACTAAAGTGAACCGACAATTGCTCTTACGTATACAGATTCCAACTCCCACGCACGCAGTAGCACATACACAGGCACGCGCTTACACGCACACGCACGTGCATATATATATATATATATATATATATATATATATATATATATATATATATATATGTTTTGGTATATATATACATACATGCATATATACACACACACACACACATACACTACCCCCCGACAAGACTGCAATTGTAGGGAATAACCTAATTCTGTAATATCGTATAGCCAGTATATATATATACTCTTCAGGAATGAAGACCAATACAAAGAAATTATAATACTGGTAAAGAGAGTGAACCATCGTTAATTTTGGATAATCTATCACGGCCTCCAACTTCTGACGTCAACAAAAATGCTTTGTTAAGTATCAATGATGGTGTTTGAATATAATGGTTCGGTTCATTACTTATCATTACTTATCATATGTGAACCATATAATGAGATTGTTTGAACACAATTAGAATGCAATTAATATTTGATGAATAATACAAAGTGTTCATTTTATATGTGAACAGTACATATTCTTACAGTTTGGTTGTTTGAAAGTTAAAATCATTAGCAAGCTTACCTGGAGAAACTAGGGGGAAATATGTAAATCAATTATCGCGATGTTGTTATTCAGCAGGTTAAATGTTTCAAGAATATCGAAACTGGGATACGCGATGGTGATTAGACCAGAATTGTATGACAAATAAGGTTGATCTTAAACATTAGGTATTATATACTAAATCAACGTTATATGTGTATATACAAGGCATAGGAATTGAATAATGATGACGATTCTGCCACAGTTGACAGGTTAAGCTGATATTTAAGCTACAACTGTCACAAAATATAGTTTAAGGGTTTATAATTATGTCGAATACTTTTATTCTTGAACCAAATCGTCTAGTAGTATAGGTGATGTTTATACAAAAAGGAGCAGTAGTTTTAGTATTATATATATATATATATATATATATATATATATATATATATATATATATTATATTATTTATAGTATGATGGGTTTCACGCGTTTTTTTTATCCATGTGGATTTGATGTGGACATTATTATCATGTTACATCTGGGAAGATGTACTCATTATTTTCAGGTAAGGCTATAAATTAAGAAAACGATTAACCTATCCCTCTCTCTCTTTTTTTTTTTTTTCTTTTCCCCACACACACACATAAAACACACACACACACACCAAAACCAAAAAAGCAAAAACAGCAAACACCCAAAAAAAAAAGCAAAAAAAGCACCCAACAATACAATACACATAACATTGTTTCGCATAATAGCGTCATGGTTTCAGACAACATCCTTAGCGAAGTGACTGTTATCGTTCATATAACAACATCCTTAGCGAAGTGACTGTTATCGTTCATATAACAACATCCTTAGCGAAGTGACTGTTATCGTTCATATAACAACATCCTTAGCGAAGTGACTGTTATCGTTCATATAACAACATCCTTAGCGAAGTGACTGTTATCGTTCATATAACAAACATCCTTTAGCGAAGTGACTGTTATCGTTCATATAACAACATCCTAAGCAAAGTGACTGTTCTCGGGTCTACAACATAAATTATAAATATATCAGGAAATATTAATGATAATTATCTGGTATTAATTCAGATGACAGTTTTATAAAGGAAACCTGATTTATTTATATTATCCACATGGATCTACGTATCTGCTACTATGGCAACTTGATATCGTTTGCAAGGAATATACATAACCTTTCCCTATGTAGTATTCTTAGAAAGGAATATGTATTTGCACCATATTGTATAATGGAATTATGAACATTTATGCGATAGTACAGTTAAGAAGAATTGTGATGTACAGTTTAAACGATACATAGTGGTAATTATTTACGCTTATTAACGATAAATATCAAATGTCGAATTATTAGGTTTCATAAAACCCTCACACTCAAATCTATGCATCTATATGGAAAACACAAACCCAAAACACATACACATATACTCAAACACACACGCGCCCCACACACATATATATATATACAGTATATATATATATATATATATTATATATATATATATATATATATATATATATATATATATATATATATATATTGATAATTTAACTCAGGAATTAGTTCACCAATTTAAGCAGTGAAAGCTAACGATTATTTATTTTAACGAGCTATGCTAGTACATAATATCCTGGCGGGTTGTGAGCGTGATTGTAACATTTCCTACTGTATTTCGTCATCTTTTAATAAATCATATCATTTTTGACAGAACATAATCATGTGCTGTCTTCAAATGGATTCATATTTATCTATTTAAGCGATTTTCAAACAAATACAAAACGATCTATTCTTTGCCCTAATAACATAATATAAAGGAATATGACGTATATAATCTTGATTGGTTTATAAATTAAAGTTTTTATTAAACTAAAAACAATTATATATAAAGGTGCCTTGAGGCTACTTTTAGCCCCTTCAAGGAAAAGCAATCAAAATTTCAGAAAAACTTAGCATGTCTGACTTAAAGCATCAAATGGCTGGCTAGCTAAGTTTCCTTCACGTCATAGCAAAAACATATCCAATGTATGTGGTCAGAGGGGTGACATTTATAAGAAAAGCCATAGCGACTGAAAGGCGAAATTGCCCGAGATTGTGTGTGTTTATGATGATAAGGACATTTTCAACATGGATGAAAGCGGATTATCCTTCATTGCACTGTCTGATAAGTCATTATCAATCAAAGGTGAAGAGTCTACTGGTGGCAGTCATTCAAAGGATATAAAACGGTGTCATTGAGTGTGAATTTGTTGGGTGAATTTGATAGCCTAATTCTGATAGGCAAATCTGCAAAACCTCAAGTTAAATACTTGTCTTTCTCAATCCTCAATTATAAATACAGTCCATGTGGATGTCAATGAATACTTTAAAAAAGGAAATATGTTTTGTTGCCAGGGATCTTTCTTAGGTATTCATTATTGTTGTTCGTCTATCCCCCAAAATTATTTTTTGTTCTTTCCATACCACAAAAAGGCTCAACATTTATACGTCCCTAGCATTTACCAAAACATATGAGACTTTTAGAATAGCTTTCACATTTCATCATATTCACGTAAATAGGAAACCACATTAGTTCTGAGCCTAATACTCCTCCATTGCCTATGTAATTGGTGAACAGGTTAACCGATCCCGAAATCAATCTGGTTGGCTATTGTTATGGATACAGGCTGCCAATATGCCCCGTTGCTAGGACGCACCGTTATCCAAGTAGATACGACTTCTTACGGACTAAAATCATTGACATTCTAGAAAGATGGCGTCTTAGACGATTTTCCTGATCCCGTAATATCCTTCATTGTAATGAATCGAAATCTTTCTCATTCGCTGCACTGATAGAATGAAACAAATGAGGAGCTAACAGTTTCTTTAAACTGACTCGTGACATTTTTTTAAAACTATTCGCTCAAATGTGTCTTTATCTTTGAATATCAAATGGATATGTTTTTGTCTCAATTTTAGAATATCTGTTTACAAATTATCATCACGAAGGTAGCTAAGCTTGATATTGTTTGTATTGTATTACTTGAACGTGTTTCGTGATTGAAATTGTTATTTGACTGCTTGGCCAAACATAATTAATGGTTTTAATGACCCAACAGTTTGCAAAATACAGGTCTTTTTAATATCTGTTTAATAACAGAAAGTCTTTGTTCCTGGAGTAATGGAGTATTGCAGTGAATAAACTATATATCTGTTTTCGACGGGATGCTATTTCAAATGTGTTTATGGGACTTCATAAATTAAATTAAATAGAGTTGATGGCTTAAATTAATTCAGCTAAAATACAAAATTAATAAACATCGTATAACAACGATCATAGGCATAATGTTTTATTTCGGATGGGGCTTTCTGCTTTATGCCTCTGTGTGCATGTGGTATGTAGTTAGATTGTTGAGTGCACGTGTGCGCCCGAAATTCCCCCAATTATTTGGCCTCAGATGCGGGCTGGTTGTGTGCTTCGGTTCAACTCAATTTGGGTTACTACCGTAATCTCTATTATACAGAGAGTGGTACCCATTGAATCAAAATTGAAACTGGGGTCGTCTTCCGCTAATATAATGAATTATTTGTTCATTATAGTAGAGTCCCTGCCATTCTCAAAACATATATATCGATATATCATTCAATCATCATCATTCTCAAGTAAAAGCTTTCCTTCTGTCAAGAACGTTATTTTTTATTTAAGGTGTTACTAAACAGCGATATCGCAGAATGAGATGAACGCTCAACTATATGATAAATTCTACAGGTGATGCAATGTTCGGAATAACTTGGATCATATATCAGTTTCCTAATTAATGTTATGCATATATTTTAAGATGTTTGTCTAATGGTTACAATTAACTGCATTTGTATATGATTGTTTTTTGTCACATATTGTCTACTGATTTAGTTGGACGTCTGTTCCATGGAAGATATCCAGATGCTGGGAAAGAATGATCGTACTGTTATCTATAGCTGCATCGAGTTTAGTTCTTCACGAAAATGTTGTGATGCTATTTATTATCGCAAACAAGGGATACGGACTTTACTATAACTTTGGTCAACCGCTAGCAGTAATTAATTTATTAAATTACCGATACAACGGGGTTTTCCTTTGTTATCTGTCTAAACAACTATTTATTGTTATATCATCTTCATCAATATAACTCTTTAGACATTGCTGTATTAAGACGATAATAAACAATAAGAATATGGCATGACTACAGGTTGATTGGTCAATAGAAAGACTATGGAGTAAGCCTTTGATGTGTTACATTAAGTGTATTTGATACATTTTCAATTATAAACCACTTAGTATTTTCTGTTAAGTACACCTGTTAATTGAATAGTACCAGCTACTATGATATCAAGTCTGATCACATGAGGACTTATTAATAATAATAATAATAATAATAATAATAATAATAATAATAATAATAATAATAATAATAATAATAACAATAATAATAATAATAATAATAATAATATTAATAATATATGAGTGGCTGAATTATCATTTAACATTAAGACTTTCCTTTGATAATTATTAGCGTTGAACTCTTAATGTTGACATACGTGACTGATAGGAACATATCACATATCACATATACACCTATAAGATATACACTGGGGGCTGCTATTTAATATCGTCTTGTTCCATGACGCCGTATTAACATTTAAGCAGACGATTGTCACAGAATGCTATAACAAAGTAACCAGATGTATTCCACTTATTCCTACGCATATAATAAATTAAGGTGGAATATATATATATATATATATATATATATATATATATATATATATATATATATATATATATGCAGCTAGAAATAAGATACTAATATCTGGTAAAACAAAATGTATCAAGACTGTGAACAATAATGATGGAAAGTGTAATATCCACCTCCTTGTTTAAGAATAAAATACCTAGAATATCAACACGAATTAAAGTTTGTATCTTCTTGTGAAATAGATTAGCACCTGCGAGTGTTTGTGTCTGTGTGTATGTGTTTGTTTGTGTGTTTGTGTGTTTTGTGTATGCATGTGTCTGCAAATAAAAGGTCAATATTATGATACTTCCAAAATTGCTAAACATCGACATCAAGGAATAAGGTGAAACTTTAATTACGGATTAGACCACAGGTGATTCAATGTTTACAAACATTTGGACCATACATCAGTTTCCATAGGAATATTGTATTAGCACTAAAAATAAGACATATGCTAAATTATTAATAATGTTCTCTCCATTATTTCAATATGTTTGTTTGAGTGACTTATTCAGTTGTTAATAATGAATGCAAACTTGATTACATGATATCTGGCTACTATTACTACTACTACTACAACTACTACTACTACAACTACTACTACTACAACTACTACTACTACTACTACTACTACTACTACTACTACTACTACTAATAATAATAATATTAATAATATTAATAATGAACTCAAGGCTGATGATTATTAACTTAGGTGACTGAATTTGTATTTAACATTAAAACTTTAATTTGGTAATTATTAAATTTGAACTCCGAATATCCAACCATAAGATACAACTGCTATAACTGTTGACACATAATTGACTATCACATATGAGTTTATGTTATTGGTAACATTTTGTCCTAACATTAACATAGCTTCTCATAGCAACCCAGTGCAGTCTCCAGAATCATGTTCATCTTGTCCAAGGCCATCAATGTAAACAAGTCATACATACCTCATTTGTCAGGACCTATATGATATACACTTAGAGTCTGGTATTAAATCTCGTCTGGCTTCAATGAAATCCTAATAACATTTTGGCAGATGACCATCAAAGGCTGCGATGACAAATTAACCAGATGTGTTCCTCGTACTCCTACGCAGGTAGTAAATCCTAGATTGGACATTGTATCGCATGACAATCTCATGAGGACTTCGTGATCACCTTTATCATGTCCGAAGACATCAATCTCAACAAGTCGTAAAAACATCATTTTCTGGCCCTATGTGATATATACTGGGCGGATGGTATGTAATAATATATGGGTTCCATGACAACGAAATAACATTCAGGAAGACAACTATTTCAGAATGTGATGAGAAAATAACCAGATGTGTTCCACTTACACATGCACTTTGAGTGAAATATAGAAATTGCACAAACACGTAATATATTATTATATTAATACAAATCACCGGTTTAATGATGGAAAGTGTAATATGTACAATTATAAATTCATCAACTAATTATAATGCGTATATTCGTCGGGAAATGGAACATTCATGTGTGAGAGAGGGATTATGTGTTTGTCTATGTGTCTTTTCCTGTTGATGTGTGTCTTTGTGAGTGTTTTGTCTTTGTATGTAGGTATTGCGTGTGCAGTTTGTTGAATAGCATTGAACTATGATTAGCTAGTACTAAACGGCACTTCTCCTATAATGTCTGGTACAAATTATTTAAGCGGATTCATCGAATTTAATAAAGTTATCCATAATGCCTTTCAAAAATAAGTACATTTCTCAAGAGTGAACTACTATGGCCTTTTAAGGACACCATATTTCTTTCACTTTGGGAGGGGATTTTCAGGTACCAATAATTGCACCATGTGAAGAAATGTAAAGACAATTTAGTTAATTTACAATGGATACAGGGAAGTACTGTTTATCTTATATTTTGTTTTATTATCACTTATCTGATTCGTAATTAACGATAAAATGTCAATAGGGTAAACGAAATTGTCCCCAAACACACACACATGTACACACACTCATACACATACAAACACACACAATCACACTCACACAGACACACACACACACACACACACACACACAATATATATATATATATATATATATATATATATATATATATATTTTATATATGTATATGTATATATATATATATTAAAAAGAGTTGTGTTGGTAAGTATAACATACTATCTGACCTCATTCACGATTCTTAATCATTAAATATATATATTGTATTGGTATTATCGATTACCACTTGTAATTCCCAATTAGTGGCTGAGTCACGAAGTCGACAAATTGCCATCTACATCCTTATATTGATGTGTCTAACTTCTGTCATTCGGCATGCTTCAGTAACGCATATATGAAATGTCATCGATCATTACAAAGCTGTAGAAATGTAGCTGTCATGCTAACAGATATGTCACTTTCTCTAATTTACCTGCTAGTGTTCGAGTAACCTTCGTTCATAGAGTGTCTTCTCCTTTACAATATCCATCAATTTAAAAAATAAACAAGATCAATGTTATGGGGTAAAAGCTAGAAAAAGTTGTCTTAAAGCTCCTGTGTTACGTGAAACAGATACTTAATGATTTCAGTTCTAAAATGTTATTAATTTTAATAAAATAAAAGTAAATTAGGAATGTAATATTAATGAAAGAACTACTGAAGTTCGCTTAGAAAAAAACAAATTGCCGTTATTAAGATAGTTTAGCGTTGCATCACGTAAAGTACCGCTTGACACAAACACGTGCATGGTGATAAACGCATATTGGTCCTTTAATAAATGCCATGACTTTATTATACTGGTTATTTTTTTAATTCCCAACACAAACCAATTTATGTTTCATATTAGTTTTGATTTTCATCCCACAACTTAGTTATAGGCATAATGTGAAAAGCTCATTTTTTTTAAAATTTTATATGATTTGTTATATAAAACGATTCTTAGTACCCGATATCATGCTAAAATTCTGTTTTGTTTTTAAATCACTGACCTTAAGCACATACTCTCTTGATTTACATTTATTGCCAATTAGTAATATTTTGGGATCGTTCTCTCTCGGCACAATACTCGACTAATACGTTACATACATCGTGTTGTAAAATGCAATCGGTCACAGATAATCTTGAGTGTTCAGTACCTTCAACATGTGTCATGAAACGCATGAAGTACTAGTACACTCCGTATCATAATAATATTACATATTATTCATTCTATATAACGAACACGGTTTTACCATATTATCGTCTATATTGTCTCTAAGTTACAAGTTTGGCCGAAAAGAGGCTCATCTCCCATAGCAAGTTCTCGCCCCATCATTGGTGTACTTTAGAGAACAAACGAACCAAGCACATGTTAAGCTCAATAATAAGCAAAGTGCATGATGATCATGATATCCGTTGCTATTCAATGGGATATACATTTATGCCGAGACTATTTTAGGTTATGTTAGAATTAAGTTCATCTTGTTAGAATGGATAGTATGCAGTAATTGTGTTGAATATTTTAAAACGTTTAATACTAGTGGTGTTTTATGTGATGTATTGTTTATATGAATATATCTTAAGCCACAAGACTTCGTTTACAACGAAGCTGATAGTTCTAGTATTAATGAAGTACTTACCAAAGCTAAACGTCAATCATTAATGCTGATATCAATTTCCACTGAGGGGGATTCCTGAAATTAGATGAAGTTTTCAGAAAGGTAGGACATCCCTCATTCCATCTTTCATTAGCATTGAGGTATGAACATTTTGAAAGAGATTTCTTACGTTAATGCCCACAGTTTAGGTCAGTTTAGCCTGTGGCGAATACTAGTGGCAAGGTTAGCTGTCAGAACAAATTGTTTTAACATGTCTAAATACCGCATAGACAACTTGGTATATGTATCACCGATAAATTATATTATATTAAAATATGAATTGTTTTAGAACCACATGATATGTAAGTTAGCATAGCAATATCCTCCGGCTATTGGGGGATATAGGTGAATGGGCATCTTTCACGAATACCTAGGCTAAGATTTAAATAACATAATGGGAAAATTGAATCTAATATTTCTGTAAGTTCAGTATTATGTTACGCTCTATTTGCTTAAAGCCCTTTCTATTATAATAGCCCGATTTTAAGAATTAACAAACAGATACATGTTTTGTAGATAGTAAATCACGCTCCAGCGGTAATTGTGAATTTTCTTACATTTTGACACAAGTTATGAACAATCATTGGTATATTGGTGGAAGCGGGAAAAAAAGGTTGACACTAAATTGGGTTGGTAATATCAGGTACAATTGTCTTGTAGAACATCTGCCTACCGAGGATCTGGTCTGAAATGGGTAAATATTATGTTTTGATTGAGTAGTGGAAGCAGTTAAAGAAGTCATGGTAACAATTTGTTTGATATTATTAGAAGTAATCGTAGTTGTTGTAGCAGTAGAAGTAGCATTTGAATTATTAGCAGTAGCAGTATGTAGAATGTGTCCTAGTTGTGTTTAATTGTATCACGTGTTTTATGATTATTATGTTTTTCGGCTATTATGATTATGATTATGAGTGTTATGATTATGAATATTAAAGTTATGCTTAATAGGATTATGATTATTATGATTATCATGATTATGATTATTACAATTAGTATGGATGTTACGATTATGCTTACAACGATTATGATTAATATGTTGGGTACAATGTATGTGACTAGTAGTTGTAGTAGTAGTAGTAGTCGTAGTATTAATAATGATACTTGAAGAAGTAGCAGTAGTTTTAATTAAACTGCTATTTGGTGTATTGTAAACAGTACTATCAATACGTTTAGCAGAATTGGTCGTAGTTTGTGTTGTTCTAGAAGTATTATTGGCAGTATTAGAAACACTTTGATTTATCAATCAATTATGTTCATGATAATATGGCTTGTTTTCATGAGCCCCCCCTCGAATCAACCAATAAAATGTAGTGTGATGGTCGTACTGATAAACGACATACTTTGACTTGTATATTTCATTTGGACAGATGATCGTTCTCTAAAAACTATTAATAATAATAATAATGTATATTTAATAAAGCGCCCTTACTAGCAGGAGCCATTCAAAGGCGCTGTACAAATAATATGTAATTTAATAATACCCCAAATAATGTCTGTAAAAACCCTGTAATGTTTTAAAAGATAATAATTATTTATCTGTGAAAGCGACCTTAAATAGGTGTGTTTTTAGAAGAGACTTAAAATTTCCAAGAGACGACGAATTTCTAATATTTGCCGGCAACTTATTCCACAAATTGGGGGCTGCAACACTAAACGCACAATCACCATATGACTTGAGCCGAGACACTGGCACCTGCAATAGTATCTGACTGGATGACCTGAGTTTTCGGGATGACTTTCTAATAGAAACCAATTCACACAGGTATTCTGGTGCCATATCATTAATAGATTTATAAGTTATTAACATAATCTTAAAATGGATACGCTGTCTAACAGGTAGCCAATGTTGTTTTTGAAGAATTGGGGTAATATGATCATATTTTCTAGTATTTGTTACAATGCGAGCTGCACTATTCTGAATTCGCTGAAGGCGATTAATGTTATAATCAGATATGCCATATAACAGGGAGTTACAATAGTCTATACGAGATGTAACAAAGGCATGAACTACAGTTAAAAGTGATTTTTGTGTCAAGAATGCTTTTAAACAGTGGATGTTCTTAAGATGGTAGTAGGCAGCTCGGCATACTGATGTGACATGTTCATGCATGTTAATACATTGGTCAAAAATAACCCCTAGATTTTTTACTGACCCATTAGGGGTAATCGAAATGTACCAATCTGTAATGCTGGTGTCTTTAGGGATTTAACACAATGTGGTGATGCCAAATATAAAATATTTGTTTTATTATCATTTAGTTTTAGAAGATTTTGAGTCATCCATAGCCGGATATCGGCAATACAATGTTTTAAATTCTTCAAGGAAAAGGAGAAATTTAACTCATTGTCAGGATCCAGTGATATATACAGCTGAACCCTGTGGTACACCAGATAACAAAAACTGAATGTCAGATAAAATACCATGAACAGACACTCTCTGGGAGCGTTGTTCCAGATAGGATCTAAATCATTCAAGTACTCTACCTGACAGACCAAACATATCTTTTAACCTAGAGAAAAGTACATTATGGTCAACTGTATCAAATGCAGCAGCCAGGTCCAGAAGAACAAGTATTACTGGCTTACCTTGATCAACTGACATCATAATATCATTTTCACTCGAACCAAGGCTGTTTCAGTGCTGTGACCACTTTTATAGGCAGACTTTAGTGATTCATTAAGGTTATTACTGATTAAATATTTGTTTAGATGGAAAGCAACTGCCTTTTCTATAACTTTAGATAAAAATGTAAGATTCGAAACAGGTCTGTAATTGCTTAGAATATTACAGTCCAGAGTGTGGTTTTTTATTAATGGTTTTACAAAGGCAGCTTTCATGGATCTTGGGAAAACACCCAGAGATAATGATTTATTAACTATATTTGTAATTGGGTTTATCAGAACATCCAGACAATCTTTCACAAGCCATGTAGGCATAGGGTCAACTGCACAGAAAGCATTAGATGACTTTTTCAGCAACTGTCTGATATCAGTCTCTGTAAAAGGCTCAAATGTATCCATCATGGATATGCAGGACTCTTCTACCAATGGCGTACCCTGTGATAAGGTGCTGGACTGGAACCCACTATGTATATTTAATATTTTTTGACAGAAGAAGTTATTAAAACAATGGGTCATATCTTTATCTGAGTTGATATTATTTGGGAGGACAGTTTGACTTTTATGTAATACTTTATTCACAACACTGAAAACAGTCCTTTGATTTCCCTTGGATGCTTTGATCTTTGTATTATAGTATTCAGATTTAGCAGAGGCAAGGGTATTTTAACAATAATTTTACTGACCTTGAACATTTCAAAATGAACACACAAACTGGTCCTGATCCAAGTGATAACTTCCTAAGCATGGACTACGGTAATTAGTATGATACCCAAAATAATCTTCTTCTTTTTCAGAAGAATTCAAACTATTTTTAAATGATGTTTTGGTGTCATATAGAGGATATATATAGAAGACGATGATGGCTATTGTAATCACGTGATAGCAATGGCACAAGGAAAGGGTTCTACTTACGAGTCTGTGGTCTTACTACGAAATAAACAGTCCAATCAAATTATATTTAATTGTAATTGAAATACATATCTATGTTTTAATTCGTACTAAGCCAAATCAGTTAATTGGTATAAACACATATATATCACCACATCTAGTCTTTAGTGTATATGTGTGTGAGAGAGGGGTATGTGTGTGTGTGTTTGTGTCTGTTTATGTGTATGAGTATGTGTGTGTGTGTGGTGCGTACGTGTGCGTGTGAACACATCTGCATGTGTGGTTTTTCGTGTCTGTGTGTATGGGTGAGATGAACAATTTGGTTCAAATCAAACCTGTTTCGGCGGAGATACCTTATTTGTTAGATATTTATTATGGATAGGACATTAATAAAGATACTTTATCCATCAAATATCATATGCTGGCTGATATAGTATTCAATGTAAGACGGTTATTCGCTGAATCAACTGCTATGGTTTACAACAAACAGAACATATTGTTAGTATGTGTTTGTGTGTATTCTTATATGTCTGAGTATTTACTTACGTGCATATTATTGAAATAGGGTTTACTATAATCTTACAAAAATAGGTTTCCCATTTATTTATGTAATGTGGTAATCAAAATATTTAATATATCATATGCATGTATACAGTTATAATGCAATATATTAGCCACCATTGATATATTTGTGTTCTTTATACATCAGAATAATTCAATAAATCAACAAGAATATTAGGTGTAAAAGAATAGAATTCAGGTTTGACAAAACCAATGCTAGGATTTAATATGACTGAAAACTATTCTGATAGTTAACCAATGCAGTTTCGTGTCACGATCAGATTACGTTACTTTTCACCATATTTGATCATTTTATATGTGGGGATATATGTGTCGCATAAACGTGTGCTAGTTATTGAACATCAACCAATTAAAAAGTTCATTTCAATGTTCCTGATCTTTTCAAACAACATGTGTGAACGTTTACCAAACCAGCATGTAATATTTGCTTGATTCTCCTAGACTGCACTATATCGTAATTCAATTCTTATTGAAACTGAGTAAGGTAAGTACTATATTGTTATGGTTCAAAAAGACAAATTAACTGTTATCTACCTCTACTGCCTTAATTTAAAAAATAATTCATATGAATGTCACTTTATAACGAAAATGAATTTTCTAATATTTATAAATACTCATTCCCCAATCATTGAATTAATCATTCAAAAGTAAACGTAGCTTTATATTATTGATATTTCGTTAATATAAATAATAATTCTAAAATATTCATTCGAGCAATTAATTTATCCCAAAAGTTCGTTTTTACCTTTTTTGACTTTCTATAAAAAGAGGCGTAACATTTATACCATATGAAATAATTATTGTATAAAGAGATAAAACATGCCACTATTAGCATTTGCCAGCCCCAAAACCTATCAGTCATTTAGAATGGCTTTCATGAAAATAGAAAACTACTTTAGTTGTGAACCCAATAAGACTCTATTACTTAGATAACTGAGGAACAATTGAACCAATCTTGAATTGAGTCTAGTCGGCAATTGGTATGGATCCACACCATCAATATATCCCGTCTCATGACAAGTTCTTGATACCCTAAAATCAGTTATTAGCATGGATCAAATGTCTCCTCATTTGGTGCACAGATGCTTATGCTAAGCCAGACATTAATTTTGAAGAAAGATTAGCTAATTATCTTGATTCCTGTAACAAACTTTCAGTAATAAATAATTATTGAGATAAATGTGATTTGGTGACAAACTTTCATGGTATAATACTGACCAATCTGCACATGAATATGTTATCCAGCTGCAATCTGAATATTCACTTTGGGTTAGCACAGGCCCGGTAGCAGAGAGGGTATTGACTATTATTACAATTTGTAGAATGATAACGACGAAAATAATAATCATATGTTATAAATATTTGATTAATAACCTAGAACTTGTCGGTGTGCGTGTGTTGGCGTGCATGTATGTGTACGTACGTTAGTGGACGTGCACACACACACACACACACACACACACACACACACACATACATACACACACACATATATATATATATATATATATATATATTTATGTGTGTGTGTGTGTGTGTGTGTGTGTGTGTGTGTGTATGGGTGTGTCTGGGTGTGTTTGGGTGGGTGGGTGTTTATGAATGTGGGTGGGCGCTTCTGTGTGTGTATCCGTATGTGTGGTTGGGGGTGGATGGTTGGATTCTGCTCTTTTAGACTACTATCCCAGTCTCTATGTGCCTCCATCTAATTAATATTGAAACATAACTCGTCTTACCTGATGTTTATGAATTACCTTTTTTATTACAAAACACCACGTGTTATATACAAATAATACATTAATCATTGTAATAATGACTCGGTATATGATTCAATAATGACATATCTCTAATACAAGATGTCTTTCTGCCAAGAACGTAACGAAATATCAGACGTGTTGGTAAACAGTGACATCATTGAATCAACTTAAGAATTAATTATAGTTAATTAAATATCATCAACGTCTGTCACATATAATGGTTCTGACTGTTGACATAGAATTGATTGATAACAGCATCTCACATATAGCCACATCCTGCTGGTAACATCGTGTCCCAACATTAACACTGCTTGTCATAATAACCCCGTGGAGACGTCATGATCATCTTTATCTTGTCCACGGCCATCAACTGTCAACAAGTCTTAAATGCGTCATATGTCAGGACCAATATTATCTACACTAAGAGACTGGTATTTAATCTCTTCTGGGTTCCATGACAACGTAATAACATTATGGCAAACGACCATCGTAGGTCCGATGATAAAGTAACTAGATGTATTCCACTTACTCCTACACAGATAATACATCTTGGAGTGGAGTATATAAACTGCAACTAGAAAAAAATGAATATTTGCTTAACACAAAATGTCGCAAAACTGATAGCTTAATGATGGGAAATGTAATATTCATCTGACTTTTTAGACACAAAACAGTTAGATAATAATCACTAACTATATAATATATCTCCTTATGAAATATGTGTGTTCATGTGTGTATGTATGCATGTATGTGTGTACGTTTGCGTGCATTCATGCGCGTGTGTGTATGCTTGTGCGCGTATCAAACACACACATGTGTGCGCGGCGACAAAACAACTGTAAAACAATATATCTAAAATTTACCGGTAATGGAGCTATCTATAAAACCAGTTTCAAAAGTCCCATTATTCGAAACTAAGACCCACACGTCCTTGATGTATATTTGTTTGTTTGAATTGTTTTGGAATAATACTGGTTAGTAAAATAAAACGCTAACTTATATCAAATTGTCTTCTTCTTGTAATCTCAGTTTAGAAAATTTCTTAGTGTCATCGCCAATCTATATATATACGAAATCTACGAACGTATTGCTGAGGCAGTATTTTCGGACATTCACCTAGTATTATCCATCACATTAAGTTCAACAAAAATAAAAGAGTATGAAATGGATTGAATTGTTCACCCACACTGGAGGAAGCTTTTATTATGAGATATAGTATGGCTTACTTATTGCAATAGTTATCTTAAATAGCAACACGCTTCATGGTAGTTCCATATAATGTATTGTGAATTTATGACATATTTGCGTCTTACAGGTTTTTTTAATAAAATGTCGCGTGATTTATGAAAATGAAGTTACTTGTCGAAGACGTATACAGTATATGTCTAGTTTAAATATATGCATTTAAGTTAAACGACAAGTTAAATGACACATCAACATAATCAAATCAGTTTGGTCATTTAGTTATCCATTTCCTAAACCGGCTCAATTATATATTTTTCAATACAAAGATTGATCAACATTATTTATTTATAGTCAGAATAAGTTACAAAAATACCTGGCTGCATAATTAAATAATTTAAATTGTTAATAATCAAAATATGTTTAACATATCAACACATCATATATATATATATATATATATATATATATATATATATATATATATATATATATATATATATATATATATACTTCTGTGAATTGGTTCAGTTGGGATATTTCCTTAATAAATATTTATCGTTGCTACCTTCATTCTTTATATTTTTGCGACTATGAAATCCACATCAACGTCGCCTAATGTGTTATATTATCGGCAACCATCTGCAACATACTGTTTAATAGCAGATCACTATTTTCATTTAAACAACTTAGTATTGTAATGTCTTGTCTAAAATAATGTTCACTGATTTACTTCAATCGGGGAAGTTTAGATTTAAAGACGTACAACATATTGTGTCACATCGTGTCACATTGTAAATATATAAACAAAATTAAAAAATGATGATAGATGCGTTTCAACTTTAGATCTTTTATAACAAGCATTGTTGCACACCGAACAGGACAGTTTTATTGTTGTTGAAACAATATAGCTAGTCTACTGTATATCATCGCTGAGTCTACTCTATATCATCGCTGAGTCTACTGTATATCATCGCTGAGTCTACTGTATATCATCGCTGATAGACTGTCATCCTGTCAGGTGGATTCAGGAAATTAGTTAAAGTTCAGTAATAGGTGATGATTCTTTGATTGCAATCTCCAATTTACCTGACGTCTTCTGATTACCAAGGTTAATGTAAGTATCATTTATTTAAGATGAAGAAGAGCGCCGCCGTGGTCTAACGGTAGCGTGTTGAATCACATATCGCTAGCACCCGTGTTCGAATTTCGGCGTGAACATATCTGAAGGTTGTTTCATCTTTGACTTCGCTTCATTACTTTTGAAGGTCGCTCGGCCCATTTAGCCTACCATTTGCGCAGAAGTGGTCGTAAAACATCAATCAGCATCAGTTAAGATGAAGATATGCTAATATAAAGCTAACTGCCTGAACATGTTTTTAGCCGTTATCGCAATACGGTTTGGAGACGAAACAGTTACCGTTTGATACAGCTATCACCAAATAATTAGATTATATGGATATACTCACAATTTCTTACGGCCACATGTCCTGGCAAGTTCGCATGACATGCTTTGCCTGAAACTAAGCGAAATAGTAGACATATATTTGAAATTTAACTATTGTAAAATGTAAAAACATGAAGATAAACTTCAAGCTAGATATTCCTTCCTTATTTGTTGTAAGCCAAAATAGGTCACTAACTCATCTACAGTAATTGCAATATGTGCCCCCCTTTAAATAATATAGAAACAGGATCCTCTGCTACTGATATAACGCAATTATGCGGTTAATTTTAATAAACCCCCTTTTATATGGCAATAAGTTTAATGTTTGTACTACTGACAGGGAAGGTCCCTAGATTTATGACTCAATTATTAGCTATTGTAGGTGAAGCCATTCCATCCCACAAAAGTTTAAATAACGTTATTGGTAAATATCAACATCGATGCTATGAAATATGTTGTTTACCTTTTAGTTATAACCAAACACACCATTTTGACGATTTCGCATTAAATATTTTCCAGAGTTGAGTTGTTCTTCCATTCCCTAGAAAGCTCCCTATACTGTGAATGAACTAAGCTATTATTGATGGCTGTCTTGAGTTTTGTATTTCAAACACAGGCTGCAAAAAACTAAGTATGGGTACAAAGAACTAAAATCCAGTTGCCTAAATGTTTTATATAAGGTCTATGGGCGCCTTAATCACATATTAATTTAATAAGGACACTGTGATTGCTTAGTTAAATACCTAAGCAATGTTGTACTGTAATATTAGCTTTGTAATATAAAATGTTGTGAATTTGAAGTAATAAGCATAATAATTTGCAAAGATGAAAGGCTCTTTAACACATAGTGATTTGTAAGTCAACAAACACAGTTGGTTTAAATTAGTGATGTGTGACACTAAGTGGATTTGGTTGAAGTATGATGAGGCCAAACTTCGGACATTATGACACTAATTGCTTCTGTTTTCGACAATTGTCAACGAAATAGTCACAGTAAGAAATAGTCCAAGTCTGCATAAATAATAATAACATTCATTAGAGGTAATAGGTAATTGAATTAATTATAGAGGTTTGGCCTTATGTTGTAGATTAGATTTTGCTCTTTTATTGGTATTAAATGGGATACTATCCCCGTGGAGAATTCATGACGGTTTCTATCTTGGCCCTGATTATCAATGTTAAGGAATCGTAAATAAGTCATATGGCATGAGCTGTGCTGAGGGATTGGAATTTAATCGTGTTCAGTGTCCATGCCAACGTAATAACATTACACCAGACGACTAATGCCAGATGTGGTGACAAAGTGACCAGGTGTGCTTCAGTTAGTATTACAGAGGTATTACACCTTAGTGTGGAATATACTGAAATAGATAGGATTGTCCGCTTGATGAATAGTCTCAAACTGGAAATATTATGTTAATTGGTCAATACAAAATGATGCAAGACTGTAATATTGTAATGCTTTTCTCCTCAATAGAAAAATAGGGAAATCACAAGAAAACACACACATCTATATATTTATATATTTAGAATTATATTTGACTTGTGCCAATAAATTAATATTCCATAAAAGGACTTCAGTTTAGTTCATTCTATGACATCCGATTATAATATACTCTGTTATTATTGCAATATAGTTTATGTATCATATAGTATGTCTTCTTTTAAAATCTAAATCTAAAGTTTTGATAGAGCAAAGACTTAGATGAATTAATTATCTGTTTTGTCCCCAAGTTTAATAATTAATTAAATAGTTTTTATAAGTATCTCTTCGTATGAACTGCTAATACCTGAAGGTATTCGTTGAAGATATTGATAAACAAGGACTTTTGTTTGGAGAGTGTTCTTTTCAGGAGAGAAAACCCTTTAAATACAGCCGTAAAATATATTGTTAGTCAATTACATTGAACACTCTTGCAAATTCCCTTTATGCCTGGGAGTTGTACTTTTAGATACCACGATTTAATATCCTTATCTAAGTATGAACATCAGAAAGGATATATCGTGAATTCAATTGTCAAGGGGTTATTTTTACTATTCGCGATTAATCTCGTACAGCAATACGCACTACTCACAAATACATACTTAAGCGAACACATACTCACACATTAGACGAGAGGAAGGGTGATCATTAATGCTACATCTTCATCGTTATTTGTGTTGATTCAAAATAATTAAAATATTATTGTAGGCGAAGCCGAGATGGAAACAAAACGTTTGGACCATCCCAGCCAAATAATATTCAACTTGTTGCAAATAAATACCATTAAGACTTATTCAGGATTGTATTAACTAACTGATAAATGTTTGACATTATTAAGACAATATTATTATTTACTAGCACATCTAATCTGGACACATTACTGTTTATTTTAACTTTTTCATTGTCTGTGTTGAACAATATATAACAATTATTTTTAATAACAAATATAGTTCGACTTTTCTGTGTCCATTGAGTTGTATGTACACATGTGTGTATAATATTGTTTGTGCTTGTATAATAAATGTTACATCCAGGCTTATTCATAAACTGCATGCTCTTTACAATTATGAGCTCTCTAAGCCATTAACATTTTATGAGATTAAATCAAAACTTAAGAAGAATGAAATTATTTACATAACTCATTTGAACACGTTTATGTACTATTGTATATATTGATGGATATTTAAGGAATTGCTACCTTCACATATAATAAAGGCAGCTGTTGTTAACACCTGCTAGAAGAATTGCACAATTCCCACATTTGTTCGGGAATGTCTGAATAACTGCTCAGACTTTATTCTTATTTGTAACGACACGAGGTTCTCAGAAGTGGGGCTAACATTATATAATATTTACCAGCTGATATATAAATATTTGATTGAGTCACAACACCACAAATTGGTTTAAATCAGCTAATTGTATCACTCGCAGGAAATATAATGTACAGATATATATATATATATATATATATATATATATATATATATAAAATTATATAATCAGTATTATAAAATAACTATTAATTATAATTTTATAATTTTTGCAAAGCTTCGTGACAAATTAAGATTAATTCAAGTATCCGCAAACAGTTTAGATTAATATATATATATATATATATATATATATATATATATATATATATATATATATATATATATATGAGAGAGAGAGAGAGAGAGAGAGAGAGAGACTTTCGTCACGTAAATGCTAATTTGATGTGATATGTCATATAACTAATAAATAAGTTCTTATATTGCAGATTAACTTTTTATAGGATTCATGTATACAAAATTGTACGATTTTAGAATGTGAGACATCGTTTTTTGGTAGAATGTCTTTAAAACATGTTTAATTATATATGTCAAGGAATTATTTCATGGCTACTTTCCCATATTAACTATCAGCGAAATACACTTTTTCCATTGAATCTTGTCTAACTGTTGGTAAATCTAAAACGTCACCAATAGACTGAAGATATTCATTCTTATTGATTTATTCTGGCAAGATCTCCCATATCTGGCAATCTAATTTTAGATCTGCGCTATTCAGGATGTATGTAATCTTTCAAAATATTCCTGAGTCAGTCAGTATGCAATACGTTTCAACAAGGCTTATCCACGACTCTATGTGCAATAAAGAAGACAAGGCAATCCCAATCCAGCAATGCATAACATGTGTGCGGGAAGTGTGGTACATCATTCAATAATAGCGAAATAATTTTGAACCTAACCATATTTCCGAAAATAAACAAACATACATATAAGCACGCGCGAGTGTGTGTGTCCGTGCGTATTTATGTGTGTTGCGTGTGTGTGTGTTTGTGTTTGAGTGTGTGTGAATAATTAACGAACAATAGATTGTTCTGAACTATGTACGTGTATACGCCTGTACCTTGGACATCCTTAAAGTTCAATGTTTATGTGTGAAAAATGCAGATCAATGCCGTATAATGATATACATCCCTGATAATCACCTGTAGCAGTTATATGGTATACAACTGCTGTAACCATATATGAAAACGAAATTGTATTCTAAGAGCGTGTCCCACATTTGCATGGTGGCTCTTCTAACATAATGTATTTCTTACAACATACTGACTGCCATCTGTGAAAAATAAATAAATATATCAAAGTGAACTACAATATCCCTACCAGAACAAGAGAATATAATAACCTTACAAGTGGGATTTACACCTAACTTGCTTTGCACTATATTGTCTATATGGAGAAGAACTCGGTTAATTCCTGACGGATAACGATAAGTAATGATTATCCTAATGTTCACTTTATTGTACTGGTCAGGTTCATAAAAGAACAAGTACAAGTATAAGGAAGAACCACTGTCATCAAATCAAACATTTCACGATCTTCATATTGCGAATGTCTGATATTATCTCACCTAGTTTACTTCTCTAACTATTGTTTATCAACATTAATCACTATCTCTATTAATTTCCAATCATAGACTGAGTTCATATATGGGTAAATGGTGAGCAACCATTTTCTTCAGGAGCAAACAGCTTACTCCATCATGATAATTCCAAGCAACCATCAGTTTACATCCTGAAATATCTGTGTTGAATCTCTGAACTGGGATTTGTTAAGTGCTCGCGGGACATAATGCATTTCAGCAGTCAAGTTGTCTGCTGATAAAAATTGACTCGTAACACAAATGTGTAAATTACGTCGAAGGTAGTACTGACAACCTGCAATTAGTATTTATTTGTGATATTTCGCAGTTTCTTGACACACTTTGCTATTTGACTCGTCACGTATGATCGACGCCTATATTCCGATAAACGCTTATTAATTTTCTACTAAATTCTTTGTTATACTTTTGTGGTTTATTTAGTGGCATTCACTATATACATAAATCGTTCCACATAATCACGAATTGTTGTCACATAACTGAATATAAATGAAACCTGAATTTATTATTTCAGAATATTTTATATAAACATAATGTAACAGTCTCGAACTATGTACTAATGTTATGCAAATATGTTTATTTTGAAATCAGTTACTTCGAACATGTACTAAATTAGTGTATTATTATTATTATTAATTAGTTTCATTTTCACATCGTCTTCTCTGTACGAAAATAATACGCGTCCCATTATCAATTATCGCAGTAATCGATTATACACATAGTTTAAAATTCAGCAATTGAATACAAGTAAACATTATGGAGACTTATTGCACTATTTAGCATATAAACAAATACGTATCCCTGACTCTACATACCGAAGACGGCTTGCCGATTTCATGTGTAAGCTAGATATACCCATACAACACTCACTTCCTGTGTTGTCAATTTGGGCGAAATACAAGAACATCTATTTGCCCAATTTAGTTATTGTCATCAACGTGCTACAGATGATGAACAAATTAAAACACGTTTTCAGGTAAATAATAGTTCATATAAAAGATGATCAACTGTTGTCTTTCTTTGTCCTTAAAAAACCAAATCATGTTCAAGTTGAAAACAACCATATATAAGTGGTAAATACAATTAATAATCAGAAGATATTGAAATACATTAAAACTAAGACCCGATATAAAGGAGACTAGATCAATAACAGCCACGTTTAATCTGTTATCAAGTAATATGGGTTATATAAAGGAAGAGGCCTAGTTTCGAATAAACATCGCGTCCATTAAATTAAATAGATCAATTTGCAAATTTTAATACAATATAATTCCAACAATGCTAACAAGTTGTTGAGTCATTCGCATGAAATACGTATTTATGTCGTTGATTGACTGGTTATCAAATATTTTTCGAAGACAAACCTTCTAGCTGTTGGTCTATCAGAAAAGTGGTTTTCGTTTTTTGTCCACGTTAAAGATTCTCAATTTATGTTTTTCGAAAATAGTTATTACCTAAAATGCAACATTTGCATTTACCTGCGAAAAAATTCATTCATAAATTAGAGTGGCGTTCATCTTTCATCGGATTTACAAAAAGAGCAAACCAGATTAGTTATCAGCCCACTTACGGTCCATTTCCTAGAAAATTGATGAGGAATTGATCCGATCACGAAGAGTCACCAGACGGTCATTGTCATTGATGCAGACAGTGAAGATATCTTCCTGTTGACACGCACTGTTACAAAAATAGAAACCATTTCGCTACAAACTAAGATCGTTGCCATTTCAGATACGTGCCATCTAACAACACTTTCTTGATCCAGTAATTTCGGTCATTAAGCACGGTCTGACCGTCAATTAGGTTGCCCCAACCGAGCCATCCAATGGTATATTTCAGTTTATCTTTAGCTGAGAAAATTCTCCGTTCCTATCACAACATTTTGCAAATGAAGAGTTATCACATTGTAAAAGTTTGGTTACGATTTGTTAAGGTATAAAAACAGAAACTAAATGTATGATACACACACACACACACATATATATATAATATATATATATATATAATATATATATATATATATATATATATATATATATATATATATATATATATATATATATATATATATATATATATATATATATTATACTATACATACTTATACATTGAAATATTCAATCATTGATAGATTTTCAAATTATTACTATCACCTTATTATAGTTTGGCTATATAATGGGTAGTCATAGCATGTTATGATAATATTTTGAAATATTTTTCGATATACTATATAACACATTTACAATAGCTTGGAACTGATATAGCAATGACATCGATCATCATATTACTCATAGGCTTAGGATGATGCATGCGTGCTGATATTAGCCACTAGTCGTACATGTTGGCTTCCAAATGAAGAAACAGGTGGATAATATTAACAAAATCTTTGGTTTTATATAAATCATTTAAGATGTAATCTTTACATCCGTATTTCAAATAGTCCTTCTTTGGCGAGTCAGTGTAGTAATTACTTAAACTTAATCAAAAACGTAGTATTCAGTATGATACATTATATAGAACAACAACATTGAATATATTAAATTCTTTATGATATTTTATTTCCACTAAATAAATAACCATATACTGTAACCTGACTGTCACATACATTCTTTGAAGCACACGACACATTATTTAAATAATAATCTATAACCTGTCATACACACATGCACACACCTACACATACACGTACACACACATATATATATATATATATATATATATATATACGTACACGCAAGCACACACACAAACACACGCACGCACACGCACGCGCACGCACACACACACACACACACACACACACATATATATATATATATATATAGTATGCCTCTGCTAAATATGAATATTATAATAAAAATATTAAAGCATCCAAGGGAAATCAAAGGACTGTTTTCAGTGTTGTGAATAAAGTATTACATAAAAGTCAAACTGTGCTCCCAAATAACATCAACTCAGACAAAGATATGGACCACTATTTTAATAACGTCTTCTGTCAAAAAATATTAAATATACCTAGTTGGTTCCAGTCCAGCACCTTATCACAGGGTACGCCATTGGTAGAAGAGTCCTGCATATCCATGATGGATACATTTGAGCCTTTTACAGAGACTGATATCAGACAGTTGCTGAAAAAGTCATCTAATGTTTTCTGTCCAGTTAACCCTATGCCTACATGGCTTTTGTAAGATTGTCTGGATGTTCTGATAAACCCACTTACAAATATATTTAATGAATCATTATCTCTGGGTGTATTCCCAAGATCCATGAAAGCTGCCTTTGCAAAACCATTAATAATAAAAAACACCATGGAATGCAATATTCTAAACAATTACAGACCTGTTTCAAATTTTATATTTGTATCTAAAGTTATAGAAAAGGCAGTTGCTTTCCATCTAAACACATACTTAATCAATAATAACCTTAATGAATCACTACAGTCTGACAATAAAAGAGGTCACAGCACTGAAACAACCTTGGTTCTAGTTAAAACTGATATTATGATGTCAATTGATCAAGGTAAGCCAGTAATACTTGTTCTTCTGGACCTGTCTGCTGCATTTGACAGTTGACCATAATGTACTTTTCTCTAGGTTAAAAGACATGTTTAGTCTGTCAGGTACAGTACTTGAATGGTTTAGATCCTATCTGAAACAATGCTCTCAGAGAGTGTCTGTTCATGGTATTTTATCTGACGTTCAGTTTTTGTTATCTGGTGTACCACAGGGTTCAGTTCTTGGTCCTCTGGTTTTTACATTGTATACCCGTCCTCTTGGGATCATTGCGCAGCGATATGGGGTTAAATATCACTTGTATGCTGATGATATCACTAGATCCTGACAATGAGTAAAATTTATCCTTTTCCTTGAGGAATTTAGAACATTGTATTGCTGATATTCGGCTATGGATGACTCAAAATCTTCTAAAACTAAATGATAATAAAACAAATATTATATATTTGGCATCACCACATTGTTTTAAATCCCTAAAAACACCAGCATTACAGATGGGTGCATCTTTGATTAACCCTAATGGTCAGTAAAAAATCTAGGGGTTATTTTTGACCAATGTATTCACATGCATGAACATGTCACATCAGTATGCCGAGCTACCTACTAACATCTTAAGAACATCCACTGTTTAAAGCATTCTTGACACAATAATCACTTGTAACTGTAGTTCATGCCTTTGTTACATCTCGTATAGACTATTGTAACTCGTATTGTAACAAATACTAGAAAATATGCTCATATCACCCCAATTCTTCAAAAACTACATTGGCTACCTGTTAGATAGCGCATCCATTTCAAAATGTTATTAATAACTTATAAATATATTAATGATATGGCGCCATAATACCTGTTTCCATTAGAAAGTCATTCCGAAAACTCAGGTTATCCAGTCAGATACTATTGCAGGTGCCAGTGTCTCGGCTGAAGTCATATGGTGATTGTTCGTTTAGTGTTGCAGCTTTGAATAGCTCCTGCAGCTCCTGCTAGTAAGGACGCTTTATTAAATATACATTATTATTATCACTATCATATCTTGCGACACATTTTCTTCGTGAAAATGGACCAATTATGTTATACGGCTAAATGTATCACATCTAATCCCATGGAAGCTTCATTCTGTCTTTTTTCGGCGTTAGAAATAAGTGATTGATTTGCTAATTTACTAAGGAAAAGTCTTTATCTTTGGGTCTATGTCCAAGCAACCATCTTCCCTAGTATGAGCTTCGTCATGAAGAATGTCTCCACTTCGCTGTAATATATACATCAACGTCCATCATGGATATTAGGTATTAGAGGTGACATATTTTTGGCTAACACCAGCATATAAAATATGGGCTTATTATTTAAGCAAGACATTCTTCTCACCCTAACACTACATACTGTACCGATGTTATGGCGAATTCCTGACGATGGTAATTCATGTCGTTATTAACGAGTCGGACATCCGTCATATGTCAGTACCTGTATGACATATATGACATATTGGTATTTAATCTTGTCTGTGTTCCATGGTGATGGCAATGGTATAATGACAGACTGCTAATAACGGACGAGAAGATAAGGCAATTAGTTCTGCTCAACTCAGTCTTCCACAGAAAAGATTAATTCTTACCGATACATTCTTAGAATGGAATAAACATTCTGCGGCTAGAGAGAGTTGGTTTGTAAATATTTTCGTAAGACTGAAACCATAAGATGACACATGTAATATAGGCCTCATCACTAATATTAAAACACATATATTTTCTTGGGAAATAATAGCATTCATGTATGAACGTGTGTCTGTGTGTATATGTGTGTGTGTGAGTGAGTGAATGAGTGAATGAATGTGTGTGTGTGTGTGTGTATGTGTGTATGTGTTCCGCTCATTCATATATGTGTGTTGTAGATACCAGTTTTATCCCACACGATTGTCAAATAAATGATGAATAATTCTTAGATATATAGAAAACAAAGATACAAATGGAATTATAAATCATAACAAAGGATTATCTGAAAATTCAGTGTCTGTACGTTGATATTTGTTTATTTGAAAATGTACTTCCTGGTATTAATTATTACTGGAAATGATATCAAAAGGAATCGTAATGATTCATTTTTTATAAGAGTACTTCAGTTGCACAATACTTGTTAGACTAATATAACATAGATTTAAATGATTCCACGAAATATAACAATAGCTATGTTATCTTATCCCTGGAATATTTCAAAATGACAATAAGACGCAACACGGATGACTGTATTGCTGAACAAAGGATGTGAGTTATATAATTTAGTGGATGTATGAATAACCTGGTTCTTATTCTTCAGGACAAAATGAACAGGAATCGACACGAATACATCTCGTAATATGTTCCAATGGTAAATGAATGACAGTTTCACAAATAGCCGGTTCACGGATCCCTTGGGCCAATAATTTATAACAGGATGCACTAGCCATTATATGGCAAATACGTGCTAATCAATTTGCCTAGGATAATAATATTTGCTTAATATTTCTATAATATATAGATAGGTAACGCATAACTATTAAGTTCATGGAAAAATCTGCCATAAACTATGTCTCACTCTCCCTTTTAACGTCATAAATATATATCTTTCACACATTATTAGGTCACTAAGAATAAGTATAATCTTGAAGAAACACCGTAAGAGGTACATTTCATTACTAGAAAATGACCTATGTATCAACTGTATGTTTGTGAAATATCCTGTATGTAATGGTTGTCCTAGCCAATTTAACTAAATATCATTGTAGTTAGCTTAGATTCGAATTTGTGGTTCATGGTAGCTGAAACACCTAACGTATTCTTAACATTATTGTAATTAAGTGTATCATTTGAGAGTGAGCGATTGCCTACTATGAATGGATCATTAAACCATTAATAATGTCAGAAGTGACACTACCTTCAAATGATACATATGTAGGGATGCTCAAATATACACCACATAATAAAGAAGCTATTGCTCTATCTCTATCTCTCTCTCAACCTATATATATATATATATATATATATGGGTGTGTGTGTATGTGTGTGTGCGTGTGTGTGTGTGTTTCTTTTCCCTGTCTCTCTCTTTCTCTCACTCTCTTCCCACTCAATAGCTCTCTATCTATTTATATATCTATATCTATCTATCTATCTATCTATCTATCTGTCTATCTATCTATCTATTTCCCCTTTCTCGCTCTGTTTCTTTATCTCTTCTTCTCCCCCTCTCTTAAAATTTGGTGTAAATACACCTGGTCTTTGTAATGTTGTATTTAGTGATGTTTATAAAGGAACCAAATTTCTATGCCTAATAAGCTATTTTAATTGTCTTATGTTAAAGCCCAATTATCCCTCTATCTAATATTAGTGCTTCAGTTTTATATTAGTCAATTAATAGACAAACAATTTTAAATAGAAAGGAATATTCCAACAACCAACTGATCCCACAAATATTTATTTTTGACTACACATCACTATTATTAAATTAATAAAATATATATATATATATATATATATATATATATATATATATATATATATATATATATATATATATATATATATATATATATATATATATATATATATATATATATATATATATATATATATATTTATTCATATGCATAAGTCAAGAATACATTTTGACAATTATCATATATTTTCTCATGTTTCGACTCCTTCGTAAGCATTATATGCTAGACTTCCTTCGTTCTCAGTCCTTTCTGGGCCATAAGAAGTCTTTAAACGGGAAGTCACTAAATATTGTCGGTGACGTCTTGGCTTTATTCTATTACGAGCTCATATGTATTATCACGTCGCCTTTTAATCCCCAATGACAAATGGCAGATTAAGATCTCAAGAGATCTCATTGAACGATATATGTTCTCACCGTTTTTGACACCATCTGCTTTAGGGTCATATATATTTGTCTGCTTAACTATAGACGAACAGCTGATAGTAGGCTTCCCATTCGACATTGTAAAGGGTACTGGGTTTCCGACAATTCCTAAATTGTAGTTTTATTGTTTCAATGTATGGATATGCATATGCACTTAATAACACATCCGCACCCACGTTCGCGCCAGTAAGCACACTCACATACATGCCTAAGACGTCAGCGATATATGATTTATTTGAGTAATATACAGCAATAATTTCATATTTGATAAGTCCATTTTTGTTCCGGCGAAATTCAAAGATAGTTTGTCTGTGTTTATAATACATACTATTATCACAAAATAGTACACGTATTATGCATAATTTCTGGCTTATGAATGCTAATATATAGTAGTGATATTCCCCGGATGCATTAACAATAAGCATTACCTCCTAAGTATATTTTTTTCGAAATTAAATAGGCTATTATGATTAATATTTGCCA
This sequence comes from Paralvinella palmiformis, assembly GCA_025642065.1. Classification (NCBI taxonomy): domain Eukaryota; kingdom Metazoa; phylum Annelida; class Polychaeta; order Terebellida; family Alvinellidae; genus Paralvinella; species Paralvinella palmiformis. The sequence goes on along the minus strand of JAODUP010001088.1, from coordinate 29,566 downwards.
TTGTCGTGACAGCTCTGCATTTAAAAATCTGGTCTTTGAAATATTAACTGTCCAATTAACATGGCTTTAAATTCATTGGTCTAACATGTTGTCTATTTCCCTTACCCGATAATGCTGGTTTAATGTTGATGGGCATATGTGTTGGAGAAGATGTATAACATCGTGGCGATTGTCCATCTTCAGTTTCAGCTAACAATTAATCAAATATTTTCCAACTAACGTTGAATTGGCGTCCTTAATTTCAATTAAAATGCTTCCATGTTGCAACCACAAAATAGTAAAATAGGCAGCTCTAATGGAGTATTCATTTGTATATACCTGTCCCAAAGTAAGCTGAAGATTAGCTCGCATTTAGACAACGCATATTGCCACTAAACAAGCTAAAACTCCGCAGTACATACACTTGATTATTTATGGCTTTATTTCATCTTGTGAAAATTATAATTAAGGAAACAAATTTGGTTTGATCAACCGCCATGCCATTTATATATCATCAAAACTGAGTAATTTCGTTATATTCTGTATTAGCAGGATATTAGCAGGATCTCTAAATTGAGTAAGTGGAGCCCCATTTTAGGAACTCGTATGGGAAATCGATTACATTAAGACCACTTGTTTCAAAACCTCTACGTAGGCTTGCATGTGAGTATAAATATATATATATATATATATATATATATATATATATATATAATTCACCTTAGTTGTATGTGGGAACATAATTATCTATCCTAGGTCCAGTTATGTCCAATTTGTACTATGACATTCAAGATTAGCTATAATCTGCTTGTCATAAATAACATTTAAGAACTACAATAGTTAGAATAGCATAAATTAGGTCAGGTTTGAAAATGATAACATAGTTCAAACAGTACGGAAGCTATGACGCGCTATTACGGTCTGCTTCACGCAGATGTCAGTCTTTTAATAGCAATTAAGCTAAACAGTTTTAATAGTAGTCGCTTCATGACGCCTGCCCGTTGTAAAAACTGATATTTGAAGACAGTGACAATTGGGTTATACAGTTTATATAGTATTGCTTTGAAGTAAGATACAGCAATTGAAAAATAGCTATAAATAGGGCTGCTTAAATAATTAAGCTAAACATTCTCACTACTGCCGTGATCTGACTTGGGTGTTCTACACCCAAACTCCACGGCTGTAGGTGATTCGCATCTTGATTTTGCTTGGCGGCTTAGGGACTGGTGAGACATTACACATGTCTCAGCAAGAAAATTCGCCACTCTGGATTCAGTCCCCGGTCCAGAGTTTGAATTCACGGTTTGAGATTCTCTTTGCCTTTGCTTTATTATACAACCCTAAAAAACACACACACACACAAACACACACATACACACACACACAGACACACAAACACAAACACACACACTTAGTCAGGCACATCATAGATGAGCATATGCATATACATGTGTGAGTGTGTGTATATGTGTGGGTGTGTGTGTATATATATATATCACTGGGCGCGCGCGTGTGTGTGTGTTTACATATAAAGAGGCATCAGGCACAGAGCATCAACATATCTAAATATCCTTCGAAACCTACCTCCATAAATCTAAATACAAGTATACATACATTAATCCTCCAGATATTGATAGATGTGTGCGCATACCTATGCATGTGTCTGGTCTACTCATCAGCCTGTGGGAACCAGCTAATTCGCTTTTCGTACGCGACAAATATGTCACGCCAACAGGAAAGCGGCTACATGCAGGCTACGTACAAAACGCGGGAGCACGTAAAAACATATACCATTTGATACCACAGCTCGCAGCAAACAAGACGTGCGTGTGGTTCAATGGTGACTTGCTACATGCATATCATAAACTATTTTGACACCACAGTTTACATTCAACAGTAATTTTCTGTGGTCCAAAAGAAACCTATATACAAAACATTTCGACACCTCAGCTTTATTCTGGGTTCGAATAACTGAATAAATCCTACCTATATGAACCATGTATCAATACACGTCCGACTAGTCTGGCGTCGAAGTTCTTCTCTAACCTAAGTGAAAATCTAAGCCTTATATATACCCTCAGTGTGTTAACAAACATTACAGTTTGTTTACCACAAACTAATGTACACTAACTCAGTATGGACTCACTCAAGTGATTTAACTAAAATAAAAACAAGTAGCAAAACCGCACAATGGATTATTACTGGACTAGAACGAAATATCGTCTCAAACCTGAGTAAATACTATGATTTACTCGAACCTAACAGCTAACCCTCATACGTTTCCGTTCATCACTAAGGAACGTTCATTCACGCCTAATTTAGAGTCCCTAAGTATATGCAGTTAGGTGAGGTGGGATCTAAATTAAAGCGCCTATCCACTTGATCTATTTGACCCATGGTCGAGAACAGCGGATTTCAGGCAGATCTCCGATACTGCGAATGACACGTCGGGATTATAATAGCTATATATTTACCACATTTCCTATATCAATGTAATCTAATTACTCATAATATGGGGAAAAAACTCGGTCCGCAGTGTGTGTGTGTGTGTGTGTGTGTGTGTGTGTTTGTAGATTATCAGAGAATACGCCCACCCATTCAAACGCACAAATAACACACATAATTATGTGTTCATTCTTGGCACGACACACACTAAACTGATGGAACAATAAGTATTAATTATGGTATTATAATTAAATTCCAGTCTGGCTATTCGAGAAGATTGTGTCTCCTGCTATTTCGCCGAATAATTCTTCTTAATAATAAATCTTACCTGGCTGTAAAATATAAGATAGCTAGATGTAGTAATTTATCAGTATACCAATTCAGTGAAATAGAGACATATATTGAACTTATTATCTGACAAAATGTAAGTTATTTCTGGAAAATAGAGCTGCTTGCTGGCTTCCAACCTGACCCTCTTCGAAAACCAAATAGAAATCCATTAACTTAAGAAATTACTTTAATTTGGCAACATTTCAGTGCTGCTGAATATATGTTGAAGATACACTGAACATATCAAGTGCATTTATCTCATTTTACGACTCAAATACGTGGTATGAACCAGAAGACTAAATCGACTTTTCATCAACTTTTATGTTTTAAGATAAGCTAGATCCCTCAAACCATTCTCGTCAACAGTTAACGTATTTGTCGACACCTTAAATTATCGTAATAAAACTCTATTTTATAACATACTGCTTGAGGTTCAGAATTATCAGTGGCGTATTTTTAATTTTAGAAACCCCAGACACCTTCACACACAACAAAACCCAACAAGCACGTACAGGCACACACACACGCGCGCACGCACGCACGCACATACATACACACACACACTCATACACAATTCAGTCCTGTTCAATAGTTAACAAGAATTGACACTAATTGAGAAACAGCATGAATTTGCATGGAAAGTTTCATAATTCTTGGTCGATTTAATTTTCTTTGGCGCAGTGGATATTGCAAACAAATATACGGTGTTAGAACATTTGCAAGGAATTCCATTTATTTTTTTTCATTGTCCTTTATTCACATGATGACAAGGACATGCTATCTTACATAATTAAGCCTGTTTGCTGCCATTTTACTATGCCGACAGGTCAGTAACCAGCTAAACCTTTATAGGGTATTAGCAACTAGGAAGATTACGTAGATCACACTGACACATATTTTGATTAAAGATAAAAACCAAGAAAGAATACAAAACGTATCATAGATATTCACAGGAATAACCGATAGTGAACAGATAGCCCAATCTTTAGTTAATTAACCCAATAAGGTTATTGTATGTTGATTACTGTTGCTAAAATCGTATACTCCGTGAAAACTATTAATATTATACGATCATAGCAGATGCCTCTCCTTGATACTATAGTAATTTGAAGTAAATTATGAATTACAATTTTTTGTTCCGTTGTTGCTCATAAAAGCTAAACGATTTTATTGAAATAAATTTCCTAAACTAAAATAGCCAAAATAACAAAGATATATTCTGCCTTACTGACACAAATAGAAAGAATGGTGAGCTACCTGACACAATGATAACTTTATAACCCGCGGCTGAAATACCCTGATGAGTTTTGAATGTTTGATCTCCTGCTTAATCCGTTGGCTAAATTAATATTTCTTTATTTACATCAATATTACAAATATTATAGGCAACTTAGTGATACACGTAAATCATTCGACTACAATTATTTCACTAATAAGGTGGGCATATGTGGCCGGCTATGGTTATGATACCATTAAAGAGTAAATTACACATGTCATACCGATGATAGACTTATACTATCTCTGACATAAGCACATAATAAACAAACGATTGGAAAACATTTATGAGGTCATTGGCTGTGATTTATTATCGGGATTTATTAAATTAAATAATATATATATATATATATATATATATATATATATATATATATATATATATATACACAATCTGTTAATCCGTCGAATTATGAAAGGATCCAGTGGCATACATATATATATCTATATGTCTGGGCAATCCAGGGCTTATATTTGATAATACTCCATAAAGAGAAAAACAGCTGAATGTCAGTATAAAACAAGATATAAGACTTGGCGACGTTCGTTCATAAATGATGAGATATGCAAGACTTTGTATAATTCCTTACAATATCTGGATTTGATTATGATAACACATTGTTATATAATATAACCTTGTCTCTGATAACCCTCCTAGAGCGAACGTTAAATTGTGCACGCCTGATTACAGGCACTCCCAAAAAGGCAGTTGTAACATATATTGTGCAAGCTGTACTGGCTTCATCTGCGGTTCAAATCACTCTACATAATACCAATTCAAACGTTCAAAATAATACATGCAACAATACCACTGTATCTGACCCTCGACCTAATTAAAAAGCCGTATATCAATGTACAGAAATACATATTTCTGAACATCAGCACTCATGTTATAGAATAGGTTCCCGGAAAGGGAACATATAATATCATTTTTGTTCTTACCTCTCTGCTCGTTTCAGGTATATATGGACGATTATGATTCACATATTTAAAGTACTATGGAAGATCCCTTCTATATTCAATGTATGCTCCATTCAGATATCGACGATTTCACACCTGTTCACTTTTAGAAATGCCAACACCCCATACAATAATATAAGAAGATAAATAGTTCCAAGCATTATCTTACAGCCTGTGGAATAAATTGTCTAATCATATTAAACTTACAGCAAACAATTTAAAACAATTTCTTTTGTCAGATTCGTAAAACCGACCTATTTAAAATAGCCTATTTATCATCTATAAACCTGTTTATTTGTGTATGAAATGTGTTATTTGTTTTCATATTAAAAGGAAATTCATGTATGTACCTTGCTTATGATAAACATTAGATATCCAAATTTAACCAATTAATTTAAATTATTTGAAAGAGTGTTTGCTATTCACGATAGTTAATGATGCGTTTTAGTCATATTCATGGACGCAGTTTTAGATAATATTTCACAGATAACAGGATAGCTAGAGCTTATAAATTCAGATTTTATAAGTATATGGTAATTACCAAAAAAGAAAGGGCAAGCAAATCGTCATAACAGTGTCTATGACAGCTTTAATATTTAAAGTCATATATTTGTTTGGCATATAAGAATTTAGATGTTATTATTTCATGATTAACTGGCATTGTTGTTGACAATTATAGTTATTTATTTCATGTAACAGAGGAGCAGTTTAGATAGAAAATTCGTAGAAGAAGAAATAGTAGTACAAGAAATAGGAGTAGTAATTGCAGTATCAGTCTTAATAACACTAGTTGGAGTAATTGCAGTAGTACTACAATTGATAGTAGCAATGGTACTAGTTATAGCAATGGAAGTAGTTATTGCTGTTTTAATAGCTTTTTAAATTCATTTTTATTTCTTGCTTGTAAGTAGGGGTAGTAAGGTTAGTGCACTCAGGGGCAGAAGAAGTAGTGACGTAATGTGTAGGAGAAGCTATGGCGAATATATAATAATTGAAATTTATATTATAGTAACGTCATTATCATTAGTAGTAGTTGGATTAATATTTGTTATTATTTGTTATTATTATTATTATTATGAATATTACGACTATTATTATAATTAGCAATCTTATTTTATTTATTCTTCTTATTAGTATCATATTTGGTATTCACGATCAAGTTAATATATTGGTATCCAAAATATAATAAAAATATTATTAATGACTTTAGTACAAATATTATTTATGTAATTGTAGTAGTAATCCATGCGTGGCAGCACTATGTGAACAAAATGACAAGATTCAGAACACATGTAATATGATCTGAACATATTTAATTTTTATTAAAAAAATCCGATTTATAATAAAATAAGGTATTATAGTTTGACAGTGTATTCGTTTGAAATATAATGTCATTATGTAAATTGGATTCACCAGTATGAAAGGCTTTACGTTTTTAATAAACTATTTACTTCGTCAAGATTAATATTTGATCCAGTTGTTTTAACTCATTACTACTACAGCTAAAAATACTGATATTTGTAATTGGCAAAACCGATAAACATTTGTGAACATAAAAACGAGTCTGTGCTTACAAGCAAACGATACAACTATATATCAACTGAAGGAAAGCCTCAAGGAACACTCCTATCAGTTATTATATTTGCCAAATTCATCATATATCTATTTTAGAAGACATAATGTTCTGGTACATTTACTCTCTATTATTTGGCTCTTTTATCAGCCCTCTGCCAATGACAGTACAAAGGGTATGCCGGAAGAGTGTTCGAATCAAATGTCAGTAGCAATAATAGGAGCATATAGGTATGTAATTTTGATAAAATGAATCAGATTATATCCAGTTGCCAATTACGCCAAAAATGGTCCACCGAAATCAGCTTAGTTTGAGGATTACTATCGAGTAATTCATGAGAAGATATTGGCATAATCTAAACGTGAATGTCCGTCATAGACTGTAGACGGACACTACTATGTAATTAGCATATTGCTCGCAAAGGTACACAATAACATTGATGTTATCTTTCAAATACAAAATATCAACCATTTTGTTCCTGCACTGGTATTGGCTAAGTTTATTGGCTTGCATGTTATCGTACAATTAGAGCCGTGCTTTTATATTGATACTATTTTATTTTATTATAACTTCAACCAATAGTGTTATTTGGACTTACGGTGTTTTATATTCGCTTATATAAATGTTATAATTATAATTACTTTATAAGCCTATTGACATCCTTGGTGGCTATCATCATTTGTGAGTCATTAACCCCAGATGTTCGTTGAGTCAGTCTCAGGGGTTTGGCACAGGTAAAGACATCTATGTCTATATTCAACAATAACATTTTTGACGGAAAAAGGTAAAAACATGCATCCAGAAACATTTCAAAATATGTTCTTTTATTAGTAATATTTATCACGGTGCGTCAGATTCCATATTATTTTGATAAAAGTGAATACCTAAATTTGGTTATTAGTAAACGAAGTTGCATATTCCTTTAATTTCCAATCTATTTCTTAAAATATTAATAGTTTATGTTTGTGTGAGTCCATTCCGTCAACCCGCTCGGAATATTTGTGACGTCACGCTCAGCTTGGCCATTGGTTGCAGCTGATCACGCCATAATGGGTGGCTTTGATATCAGTGCTACAGGGAACTTGGTGCGCTCAATAATCGACTTGTGGCTGTTGTTATTGTACGTTATTTGTGAATTTCTTTTAATCTTTCAATCCCTTCATACTAACTCTATCGAACCAAAACAAGAAAGTGTTTGGACGAATACGTACAATACGTACCATTTGCTAAGTTGAACAATTCTAGTCTAGTACCGCCAAAACTAAAGGAACACTTCCCAAAGCTGCATGGGGATTGGAAAAACCGCTCGCTGAATTCAAGACGAAGAGAGTCAGATTCGATGATAGGGCTACTCTGCCTGTCCTTAGTTTTATACTCATCAACAAACTGATCCTCATAACATTGTACAAAGTTGTGTACTTGGTCGCAAAGCAGGGCAAACCACATACCATGGGAAAAGCTGCTGAAGCTAAGTTTTTTCAAAATTCCTCTTTCAAATGACACTATCAGCAGCAGAATGGACATGAGCGCTGACATCTTATCTGAAGTAGTTGCAGATCTGATTTTACGTCCAGCAAACGACAACCAACCTCGTGCGCTATATGAAATACGACGTGATAACGGAAGATGTTTTATCCTGTAAGCCTCTTACAACAACAACCAAGGCAATCGATGTGAACAAACTCGTTTGGCTCTTGTAATGCATATCAAGATAGGTCAACCAATACAATATGCAGACAAACTACAATAGCATAATATTATGTCTAAACAAAAATTGAAAGTATATCGGGATAGATTGCTTCGTATCAAAAATAAACTACACCTAAATCGGTGTAGCTTAAAACATTAACAAGTTAATATACATTTTACAATACAACTTGTGTGGTTCAATCAATATGGATAAACGGAGTAATTTATTATTATGGCATGATAGTGAAATGACCAGGATAATGATATTCCCCAAAAGAACTGTTTGATTCATCTATCTACAAAATTGATCTTGTAGAAAACAATTAATACGCGAATTATTATATTTTCGATTTTCTTTATTCAAACTTAATTTATGACACTATCAATTCCAATATGTGGCACATTATTCTTGTTAATAAATATACTTTAAATTAATGTATTATATCTGAAAACAATTATACCTAATATGTTATTCTGCTTCGTGAGTGATCGAAACAAAAGAGTTAATACAAACTTTTGTGAAGTGCAAATCCCATAATGCATTATGTTTAGATAACACCTGAATATATACCCATTCATGACCAATAAAAACCATGAATGATATCCAACATAGTATACAAATAATTACACTTGTTATTAGTGGAAGACAGAAAGGCACGTATCCATCATGTGGAATGACTGTTTCTTCTTCCATCAGATACACAAAATGACCGAACTAAATTCAGTCTAATCCTCATAAAGCTCCATTTTGTACTAAATCGTGATGACCAATCTTTACTGATGGTTAATCCTTATTGATGACGAATCTTTATTGATAACGAATCTTTATTGCTAACGGGTCATTCTATTCGAATCAGGTAGCCAAGACCTATATTAAAATAGAAACGAATTCTCTACAGACTCAAATCAACGTGATTCTAGATATTATATTTTATCTTACATCGTCATTATAGTAGAGTTGGGTATTAACCTGGATATGATATCTCTTTTTATGCACAGATGAAAGAAGCCAACGCAAGCCATCATCCGTATACAGTTGGTACGTTTAAATAAAATACATTATTCAGTTGTAACTTGCTGTGATTTTCTAAATATATTAATGCGTATTTGATATGTTAAATACATTGATAAGCACACATACACACATATACATATACACCTACAAACGCGTTTCTCTCTCTTATCCCGCCCCTCTCTCTCTCTCTCTTTCACATATACACACATATAAAAAAACATACTTACACACATACATATACACACACATACTTATATACACACACACAACGACAACACACACACACACACACACATACACACACACACACACACACACACACAATATATATATATATATATATATATATATATATATATATATATATATATATATATATATATATATATACATTTCATGTAATACCAATAATTAATTAAAACAATCACATTAGTTATGTTTTTAGTTAATTAATTTTATTGGCAGCTCCAAGAATTGAAACCTAGATAAGATAATTGAGGAGTAAAAGGAAACAGCATCCTAATTTATTTAACCAGGTTCATTTTTTGACATTTAAAAGAAATGAGGGAGTAATATTTATATTACTGCTACTACTACTACTGCTACTACCACTACTACTACTACTACTACTACTACTACTACTACTACTACTACTACTACTATTACCATTACTACTACTACTTCTACTACTACTACTACTACTAATAATAATACTAATAATAAAAATAATAATGTATATTGAACAAAGCGTCATTATTAGGATGATCTACTCGAAGGCGGTGTACAAATAATATTCATCATTTAGAATACCCCAAATAATATGTCTGTAAAAATCATATAATAAATTTAAAGACTATAATTATTTATCTGTGAAAGAAACCTTGAACAGATGAGTTTTTAGAAGTGAATTTAAAATGTTCAAGAGACAAGGCATTTATAATATCTTCCGGCAAGCTATACCACTAAGTGGGGATTTATCATATATTATATATATGTATATATATATATATATATATATATATATATATATATATATATATATATATATATATAAACCACAATAACAAACACTCACCTTATATGATATAAAAGTCATAAGAAATTTTACATACACACACACACACACACACACACACACACACACATATATATATATATATATATATATATATATATATATATATATATATACACTTATACACACTTAAACAAACACACCCAAGCGTATACACACATGTAGACAAATTTCATTAAAACATCATTTTAAAGGTGTTTTATACATTACTGCGAAAGTGTAAATTACCTGTTTCATATTTAAGCCTTTGTTGTCTAGCATCAGATGTTATTAACCAAATAAGGCATTTTTTCTAGATATATATTCCATTATAATCTTGCTGTGTAGTAAAAACGGGGGCGTAGATGGCTTCTTTGTTATCGCATCCGATAATGTCCATCCGCCATAATGTTATTACGTCCTCATGGGTAGACTACAAGATGTGATTAAATGCCAATTCCTTATCGTGGTTTTTATATATCCGTAAAGCTGATATGTTTATAACTTGTTGAAATTGATGATCATTGACAAAATTCAGCTCATTCTAAATTATCCATAAAGTTGGTATGATATGCCACGAACAATATATTATCTATGTCCATACACAGACATATTGTTATAAACCAACATATGCTAACTCTACGGCCCAGTAACCGAGATGCACATTGATCTTATAACAAAATCATTTGAGGAAACGTTAGTTGGTTATCACATCTAATTTGCAGCTATTTAATAAGTTATTTTCTTATATTGCAAACACATGTATGTCCGCTGTACATCATGTTCGTCTTGTTATTCTGCCATGCAATCCTAATTTATTTTAAAGCATGTTTTAAATTACAGGCTGTATGACGATGAAAGTAATTCACGGGATCATACTAAGAGCTTAAGCCTTCTAGTTACATCAATACAGATTGATTAAAATTCTTCTAAAATATAAATAAATGGGATTATTAGAATGTTCCATAAATATGGTGTGCTAAAGTGTGAAGCCAAAAGGAGGGAATATGGTATGTTTTGATTAGAACAAAGCATGGTAATATTTTCTCTAATCTTAGCCAGTTTACATATTGTTTCCGGACAGCAATCTTCCGACATATTTATGTCGTACCATCGTCAGCTATCTTCAGGGGCGTAACGTATACATACTCAGATAAATTAACGGTACAATTTAGTATTGTAAAAGAGCTCTCCCTCATTTTAGCAAGTATGTTTGAGCCAATGTTAAACTAATACTCTAATCATTGTAGATGTTTATTGTTACCAACACCAGGATTTATCAACACAGTCGTGGAATTGTTCAATATATTAGAGCAATGTTTCCGAATTGACATATCATCCTTACCGCATCTGATCTTAAAATACATCAATGCTATACACCTAAAGTCAAACTATGGGGACAATTTTAAAGGATAATGTAAACTCGGTACGGAGATATGCATTATATATAGGAAACGGTTAATCTACTTGAATAAGAGTAATGTAACTGAACATAATTGTCAAGGCTAAATGCTGAATACTATCTGCTGAATATCAGAACGTTTGTGTAGTGATCATCCCGATCTTCTTAGTTGTGTTAATAAGTACGCTTAGAACAATAATAATTCATGCGGTTTCTAGGGAATAGCAAATTTAGATTTTCAATTAATTATCATGAATAGATCAATATTTGAACATAAGAGTGTTAATAATAATAATAATAATAATAATAATAATAATAATAATAATAATGTTAATAATAATAATAAGTGAAATGCTAAGAGTAATTTATTGATTTATTTACCGTTAATATGCAAGACAATTTACACTGTAATTAAGACAAAGCCCAGCAAAGACATGGTATGGCTGTATATTAAAGACGATTCTCACAACAGCTAATCAGTGGCTTATTCAAATGTGTTGATTCAAAACAATGATATCGGCACCAATGTTCAGCGATCAATGTATGTCGAACTAAATTGGCGTAGTTATGTTAGAACACTTTTTGATGTCCTTTAGATTTCAACTGTATAGCCAGTGAGATTTATTACACTAATCTTTGGAGCGTTTGGTCTCCGAGGACACATTTAGCTTGTCGCCAGTGGGATAACAGCGAAACCGGTGTATGGGTGATTTGGCTTGGGAGTCTTTGTTGTATGGAATATGTCTGGTTCTTAATGCCGGATCGAATATATGCACTAATTGAATAACATTCATAAAATTCATGGGAGAGACGGGTTTTTTTAATCAGAATAATTAATAGTTCAAGGAATCATTATTTATGCGTGTACATCTCACTATCAAAGTACTATACTCAGATGAGGAAAAAAACACATAAGGCCTGTAAGAGCTGATAACAATATAATCTACTAATCAGTAGTTTAAATTTATTACTTTTAAGACGAAAAGAAAGGAGGTTTATTGTGATACGACCAAAAGTCATAAATACTGTCTGAAGATGAGCTGCATTGAACTGATATTTAGTTATGGATGACACAATACAAATTATCGTAAATTGGTGCAGGTGAAATTTCCGATTTAGGTAAGTTCAAGGTTATCACTGACTATCTTAATTGTGTTATTGGCACGATATAAGGAAAGTGATTTATTTTTTAAATGTATATTAATAGACAAGTACATATTATTATTGTTGTTGTTATTATTATCATTAACAGCATGATCATTATTTATAACAGCATTATCATCATCAGCATCGCCCCCATTTTATATTGTTTGCATTTGTATCATCACTATATTCACCAAAACAAAACGATTGACCTTCCTATATAGTAACTTCTTGCTATCATTGTATTTTTGTTAGTTTTTTTTTACATTGTCCTATAAAGTAGGATTGTTGTTTAGTGGTTTCTACTAAATAACTGGACAGGTCAAGAGTCAGCAGCAACGGACATAGCTTATATATCTTTTGTCTAAAGGCCACCTCAACTAAAAGCCGTATATTGTTCTATTACAGCCCATTAACTGTACGTGAACAGCTGCCAAGAGCAATCTCATTCGGCATTGCCTGGAGTAAAGGATTCTAACAATTGACAAATGGTTTATTTAATAAACACACACACAAACACACTTGTACGTGTGTGTATATATATATATATATATATATATATATATATATATATATATATATATATATATATATATATATATATATATATAATCATGTGTTTTGTGTAAAATGTATTTCTGTTATTTGAGCTACAAAATGTATTAAATATATGTTCAGTACAACGCTGCTTGCACACACACATATATACACATACACGTGCGTGTGCAAGCGAGCGTGTGCACGTGCAAGCAAGCATGTGCGTGCGTGTGTGAAAGAGTAAGATGCAATTTTATTTCGTTGTTTATTCGCCATGCACTTGTTTGTACACATATTTGGACATATTAACGACTCTATGACAAACTAAAAACAATAACAAGTACATGCAAACATGCACAACCAGTGACACTTACATATTCTGTGTTACCTAGCTAAAGCGTCCCTCAGTCAAGAGGGGCACCTCCGTGGTCTAGCGGTAGCGTGTTAGCCCACATAGGACTACCATCCGTGTTCAAATCTCGGCGTGGGCATATCTGAAGGTTGTTTCACATTTGACTTTTCTTCATTACCTTTGGAGGTCCCACGGCCCATTTAGCCTATCATGTGCATACAAGTGGCTGTAAAACACCAGTCATCGTCCCTCAATGAAGAATTCTAGATATGTACAATGTATTTATGGTGGGCCTTGCATTGTGTCTGAGATATTATATAGCTAGTTACGTTTGTATTACTATAAATGAAGCAGTAATACTCCAGGTTTACATAGGTCTTGTAGACTGTTGGAGTCAACCAAAATAGGCGATGATGGCGAAATAACCAATTCTGATATGTCACTGAGCAATAATTAAAAACTGTCATTAATCACATCTAACTGTCAGTCAGCGATGCCAATGTATGCATTGATCTTAATGAAGAACAGAACACGTTAATTAATGTATCAGTTATGTTTATATTGAGTAAGTCTCTAGATGTCATGTTGGTGTCATCATTCAACTATCTTGCATACACAGTTTATTGAATCTACATTATTGTACTCTATAGTATAATAGACATATAAAGCTAACTACCCACATTATGTAATACAACCGTCACACATTCTACTCTATTCTGTAATTTGATGAGTGGTTCGAATGCATACTTAGTTAATATTAGATATGAGTATCTATTTTCAATATAAAAAACAATGAAAGGAAATGTTCATCAAGACAATTGCTGTCCACATATATACACTCTGGTTGCTGTCCAATAATCTATTTGGCCACGGAACGGTAAGAGAAATGACACATATGTCGTGTATACACTATGTTTAAAACTGTGTCCAGTATTGTGACGTATTATTAACTTCAATCACTCAATTTAATGCCATATGTTTATTATACCTGGTAGTTATCAACACAGTGAAGTCGGCAGATGATGACGATGATTGATGTTTTATGGCAACAAGTGTACACATGGTAGGCTAAATGGGTCGAACGACCTCCAAACGTAACGAAGCGAAGTCAAAGATGAAACAAACTGCAGATATGCCCAAGCCGAGATTCGAACACGGGTGGTTGTGATATGTGGTTCAATAAGCTACAGCTAGACCAAGATGGCGCCATAATGAAGTCGGTATGGGCTTGAATGTGTCTATAAAACTTCAAAGAAAACATTGTTTAACATATTTTTAGAATGAATAGTTAGTTAACGGGTAATTTGCAAAATCTTCAAAAACTTCAATTTAAGTTTGTTATTGTTCATAAATATTTGAAGAATTTAAATACAGGGGCATTTCAATGAAAGTAAATTTATTGTTTTTAAGCGATATTACACCTATTGTCATGAGGTGATAGAAGTTTCTTCAATTTCGACAAATAGGCTATAACAACTGGATATATTTCAATTAGAGCCTAAGTCCTACTTGATATGAACGGGGAGTGAACATATTTCAGTTGTGTATTTATCAAAATATCATATTTATTGTAGCACTGTTCGGCATCTACCTTAATTCTGTTCCAATATGACTCATATCGGTGTTGGTTGAATCTTTATCTAGGCAGTGTCATATCGACCTTAAATCCCGCACGGAGCATTGAGGATATGCAATTCGACTCATAATAACATTATTAAATAGTTCACATTTTGCTTATATTCGCAATCGAATACATATGCACCAACGCGCGTGCACACACACATACAGATACACACACGCATATATATATATATATATATATATATATATATATATATATATATATATATATATATATATATCACACACATACACCCACACAAAAACACATAAAGACACACTAACAAACATCTCACACTCACATACATAGACACATGTACACAAGCATATAAACACACATAAAGACACGCAAATATAACACACATACGAACGACACAACACTAATACCCCCATATATCATATATATATATATATATATATATATATATATATATATATTTATATATATGTGTGTGTGTATATATATGTGTGTGTGTGTGTGTTTTAGTATAATAGTGTTTTATTAAGTGTGGTTTTGATGGTAGTGTTTGTAGTATGTGTGTATGTATGTATGTGTGTGTGTGCGTGTGTGTGTTTGCTTAAGTGTGTGTGCGTGTATGTGTGTGTGTAATGTCATCACTTTGCTGGAATCAGTTTAAAGCCATGTGTGAAGATATTCAATAATGTACAGATATAGAATGAAAGGTCACAGTTTTAGCTTCTCTTTTAATTCATACTTATCATTGGCTTGTAATAGGAGTCTTTCATGGACCGAATGATGCCACATTGTGAAAGGGGGGTTCTGGACAATGGTTAGCTCATATTATGCTGCATGTTAATTTCAACATTTTCAGAACACAAAAACCGAATTTACCATCTTCATATGATAGTATAAGGACCAAAATCAGACTACTGATCATATAGGTGACTGGAATGTGCCACTAGGGTTGACCCCAGATGGCAAGCAATATCTCGGTAGCTTTATTTTGGCCAAGTGAATAAAGGTTAGCAGCTTAACTGGTGAAGAAACCCAATGACAAGGAAAGCTAGGGAGGATAAAATTTCCTTACATACTTGGATTGGGCGCAGAAGATTGCTTCTCTAACCATCTTACTATATTAGATGACAGTGAGGCTTGGCATATTATCCTTGGGGTTACAGATTTGACATCTGTGGAATACGTTGTCTGTAGAATGTATAAACGATTGCGGAATATTGGATGTATACGAGCGCGTTGTATTAACTGGAATAAACTACATTACTCTTAATATTAGTAACATTAGGATAACCAACATCAATAATAAAAATTGATAACTAAGGAAATTGTGATAATAATATTAATAACGATGGTGATGATTGTGATGCCATACACTACTACTAGTAGTAATAATAATAATAATAATAATAATACTCTTACTACTTCTACTACTACTAATAATAATAATAATACTCTTACTACTTCTACTACTACTACTACTAATAATAATAATAATAATATAATACTCTTACTACTACTATCTACTAATAATAATAATAATAATAATAATAATACTCTTACTACTACTACTACTACACTACTAGTAATAATAATAATAATAATAATAATAATAATAATACTCTTACTACTATTACTACTACTACTAATACTAATAATACTCTACTACTACTACTACTACTACTAATAATAATAATAATAATAATAATAATAATAATAATAACAATAACATGACATTCCCTCTTCTTTTGTTCACTAATTTGCCATAAGCCGATCGTTTAATTAATCCAGTCTCGTATACAAGACACCTTATCCATTTTTAATATGATAACTCGACGACATTATGACATTTCAAATATAAATCACAGTTATGCATCCTAATATATCAAGTACAATTTTTATTATCTCGCTACCCTTCATACAGAAGAGTGGTTCATTGGACTAGTTCAGCTGTGAAACTTTCTAGTATGCTCCATCATTTGTAGAGTTATTGTACTCAAACTTTCCCTCTCAAGCGAGAATAATACACCTAAAAACTGATGGGGAACATAACACTAATTACAATTTTCTTTTATTAGAGTGACATATGTGAAATAAAATAGCATATACAGTACTCTAGAGGAAACCCCCCCCCCCATTAAGAACAGTGAAGGGATGACAGTAATACTGCGTATTAGGGAGGTATTCTGGTTATGGAATTTGGTGATTGGTAGGCATAATTGTATTATTATATTAATACCTCTATCAGGAATATGTTTGCATTCATAGTGATATTTGCATTGCGATATATATATATATGCAAGATGACGAATGATTAAATCACAATATCTAATAATATTACATCATTTGTATGGCCTAATAACAATAATATTCTCATAACTACAGTGATTGATAATTATCACTCAGCCCAAGCTAACCAGTTTTGGTTACAAAAGTAAAATGCTGGATGCTCTTTCGCTACCTCGGATTCTGGATTTGGATAAGGACATTTTATTAAGGAAATGAAGACCCTTTAAGTACTCTTATGATATGTCTTGAGAAATAGTATTAACATGCACCGTCAATTAAATATATGGCGCAATTCACTTGTCCCTTTTCAATTGTTAATGACTTAGTTCAACTTGTTGCCCGAGGAATAACTATATGTCTAAGAGTATTCGCCTTTTCAAGAGAATGAAGACACCAAAAATCGTATATACATTCACAGAGTTATTATAACATTCTTCAGGCAAAAGCATAACACGATGTCGAATTCAGACCAAGGAGAATGTTTCGTCAAGTTAAACTTAACATATTATGTTTTACTTCACAGTACTGCGACGTTTATTAGTTCTTAAATATGGCATTAATGTCTCATAGCTATCGTTAATTGTAATTCAGCCAGATCAATGTATTATCTGTTTAAGGCAAATGACTGTTTAATCCGTGATATTGGCTATGCCCGAAATCGAACTATTTTTAATGTTCTGATTGCGAGACTTTGCACATATATTAATGAGTTTGTGTTCCAAATAAATTTCTGAATATCGCATTTATTAAATAAATCTGAATATACCCGTTAATACAACTGATGCGAGAATCAGCCTTGAAAGAAGATAACCCACCGCACTGTCATCTGGGGAATGTTAAACCGAGAGGCAGAACAACGTAAAAGAGTCTCTTTATGTATTAATAATGTAATTGTTTCTGATAGAATATATCAGCTGGAGATAGCAACAGTCTCGGTTATTTATGTTATTGTAGCCCCTCATGGGGGTATTTGGTAATTTATTACTGGCTCTTTGACCTAACTTACCTAGTGTTAGTAATTAGCCAGAAGATAAGTACAGGATAATAGCTAGGGCAGAATCAAAGGTGCTGCTTCTCAAGGTCGATCGATCAGACATAAATCAGGAAAATATTCATATAATTCCTGGACTAGTTATGTCTAATGTGCTATGGCATGAGGAATACTGTCAGATAGGAAAGACAATGTGGTATTAGCAGGTATAAAACTTCGTCCTCCCGGGATACAGTGAGCGCCATGGATTCAATCAAGTCGTATTCAGATTATGGAGACCACCGAAACTACATGGATATGTAAACCGGGTTGATTTCATGATACTACCAACACCTTGAACCATAAACGTGCTTACATACGCACATTGACGTATTAAGGTGGTTTTACACTGCCCACACGCAAATATTTCTCTTACTTGAATATTGTTTATGCAGATTCAGTGTTAATTATGTCTTCAAACTATCCGGAATAGTAGATGAATTTTCATAGAATATTCATATTCAACCGGATCTGTAGTTTTGACTTTATCTATCTTATATCAGTAGACTTTTGTAAGGTATTTAAATTTGTAATGTGCATTAAGGCATAGCTGCCTCTGTGGCGCCTCTTTGATCTAGCTTTGGATTACATATCACTAGGACACGAGTTCGAATCTCGACGTCTGCACACCTGAAGGGTGTTTCACCTTTGACTTCGCTCCATTAGCTTTGGAGGTCGCTCGGCCCATTTACCATAATCTATCATAATCATGATCATCATTATGTACAATAATATCGTCGGTACAATATATCATACATGTGACCAGTAACGAGTCTAAATTAACCAGTAACTCGCCCAACTTACATAAAACCAATATTAACCTATTGAATAATTAACAACTAAACCTTTATAACAATGTCCACAATAAATGTTTTAAACAATATAACTAAACTAGTTTCCATTTTATTTATGTACTATAAAATTAAGCTCAGTTATGATTTTGTTTATCGTAACGCCGAAATATATATTGAAAACACACCACATTTACAGCTGATTTATATATTCAGAGCATCCATGTCGTTGCTACAAAATCGTTGTATTTCTTTAGACACATCATGTATATCATTTATAATCTATCAAAAAGGAAAGCACATTTTGTAATAGATCCATGAAAAACAAACCTTTGTTCATTTATTTCACATGTCTTGTGCTTTATTGTCCTGAAACATCTGCCACAAGACAGGAGAGTACCACTCCTCACCAAGTAAAATACTACATAGTTCGGTAAACCTCTTAACATCGCCTTTAGGGGGTTATTCAATATTAATGAAGACCAGCTGGTGATACCTAGTCTATCATTATGTTGTAAACGTCTCATCTAAAAACACTATAGTTCTAAAATACTGCTTTGTCGCTAACATTTAACATGCCCTCGGCCTAGAACCGTTATCTAAATGAAGCATATACATGAAGATCAATCGATTAGTGAGAGAGTGTTTACCTCAACAGAAATACAGCAACCGGATGAGAAATCTGGTTGAACAATACAAGCAATAATTAAACTTTTAATTTCATACAATAGGACATTTAGATAATGTAATTGTTTGTGTTATTGAATTAAATAAATAAAGAAGACTTACCTTTTGATAATATTAACTTAGAGATCATGTTCTGAATTTACGTCTTTTATAAAGTAAGTCAATATATTGGTGTCGAGAACGTTTCATGGAAATCATTTAATTTAAATTGTTCTTTATGAAAACAACTAAAACGAATATTGACTGAACAAGAAATTACTGGTGGATTGTGCTATTCAGCTACATTTCTTGGAAAGCAACAACAACAAACAACTTATATATGACTAAGTTTTTATGAAATTAATTTGTATTCACATATTATTCGCTTGAGTCAATTTTTACAAGCCGGTTTAATTAATATACACAGCTGACACATTTGCTTACCATTTATATCCATATATCGTTCAATGAGATTAAATATATATATAAATCACCTTTCGTAGTTGAATGTAATTAATTGAATATATATATATATATATATATATATATATATATATATATATATATATATATATAAAACCTACATTTATAAACAAAATAAACTGAAAATATTTACAAAAAGTATTGAAGTGAATATATGAAATTATTAGCTTTAAGAAAAGTCCCTTGATAAACATCACCACATTTATTAAACATTATCAACGACTCTGTTGAGACGCATTTTACTTCGAATGACCATATTAATATCAACGTATGGCTATAAGGCTAATACTGATTAATTCTGCCCAGAATGCAATATTGTAGACATTCCAGTTCATGTATTAAGGACATTTATCTTCCTCATACAAATAGGTCTGCAAAATTTAGAAACATAGGACACTGGAGACACACTTTAATACTTGGAAGATTAGTTTTTATTGTTATGGAGGTACTTCATTGGTAATGTCTCTTCAATAAAGGTGTTATGAGTGTGTTTTTAGTAATACGTTTTGGAAAGGTTATTATTGGGAGGACAATACGAATTAAGTTGCCTAATTCATAAAAAGTGGTGTGTAAACCAATGAAGACTTATTATTGAAAAAAAGACTAAATCATTTTTACTTTCGTCACAAATCATCTCCGTAAAACGTTTTAATTGAACCCATTAGCAGGCTTTATAGCCTCTATTGTCATATAAAGAATGAAGACTAATACATTAGTTCACTTGCCGAAATAATAAGTTGAATTGATAAAAAGTCAATTTTAATATGTATTGGGAATATGCTTTATTCTGTTTAAAATTATTAGTTATCTAATATATATGTCACAAAATTTGCATTTATCAGTGAGATGTTTCGTTAATTATTACTGACCTTTGACCCTAAACAGCTGAATGTCTAATACTAGTCTTGGCAGAAGAGGATGTGTGCCTGATCTATTAGTCACAAAACGATAATCTTTGGAGCAGTAATTGTGTTTAACATTATGTGACAGTTGGCCTACGGTCATAAAGAAAGAAAACAAACTTGGTAACACATGCCTATATATATATATATATATATATATTTATATATATATATATATATATATATATATATATATATATATATATATATGTATCTTTTGTATTAAACCATTATTCAGTAACACATTGCAATTAGTAATTATGTTCTATAACGGCGTGAAATAATAGGGAATGGTTTTGAATTCATTAATCATTTTGATGTTTGTTAATTACAGACATAATAAAGACATGCTCATGTACCTTAGTTCATCAGAGTAGCTCATTGGAAATATCACATATTTGTGTTTGTTATTAGCCACTGATCATTATGATTGGCAATGAGATTATCACAGGCAATGGAAGCATCGTGTGTCGATGTTAATGGTCAATGACGATTGCAATTGGTTACGATATAGCAATTATCGCTTGTGGGAGGGTTGATTAAACATTACTGGTCACATGTTGCTGTGTCTTGAATGATATGGAGCGAACCGCCGGAAATATTTGGCAACTTTTACATGTTGTCAGATTATAAATGTCGTTTTAAATTGAAATATCCCATTATGTTGGGGAAAGAAGTGTCAGAACGCGAGTTTGCTGTAATAAAGAGCCATTTATAATGGCGCTAAGTAATCCGTCACAGACAATAATGTGTCGGAAGGTGAAGTGATTTTGGTGCTCCCAATTATCCTTATATAAAGTAATAATTGTCGTTGATCCGTTGATTTCTGGAAATTGAATGTTTTTACACTTGTGTATTACTATCATTGCAATACAATCTGAAATGTACATGAGTATTAAGCGTTATTAAGCTTTTGGTGAAATTATCCAGATAATCTCGTTGAATAGGTTATATATTTGCACTGAGGCATGCTATTAATCTATAGCAGAGCTACACTTCTGGCACTTAAACCAGTGCAAACAAAGATCATTGAACCGTGTCGACCTGTGTTCCGCACCACAAGAGGAACCAGAGCTGGGAGAAGGATAATTAGGGCAATACCTGTTATAAGAAGAAAGTACAGCAACAAAGAAGCCGATGGTGACAAACGTCATCACAGAAGACCACAGTTTCTCATCCCACTGGCTAATTGCAATTGTTCTAACAGCTACCAGCAACAAGACCAATCTGACAACATCGTGTCTAATATAGCAACAATTGTGAAACGGCGGTTTGAATAGCCGAAACACAGTAGAAATAGTGTTGTTTGCTACGAAAACTGCAGACAATCAAACCTGTAAAAGATTGCTTGAAGATGGCTAAACTTGTGATGCTTTCCTCTTTAACCTCTTTAACAGAAACTTGGCTGGGTACTTCCATCGATGCCCAGGTATTGTCTGAGTTGGTACCTGCTGGTTATGATATTCAGCACGTGACAAGACCAGATAAACGCGGCGGCGGTGTGGCGGTTCTATTCAGGGAGGATGTGAATTGAATATAATCCAATCCACTAATGACGGTATATTTTCGCACTTTAAACACATACAATTTTCCGTAAAAGCCGAAAAGACTCAGAAGTAATTGTGCTTGGAAGCTACCGTGTTTTTAGAGGAGTGGTCAAATTATCTGGATCGCCTAACAGCCATACCCAAGGAGGTCATTAATACTGGAGATTAAAATTTCCATTTTGATGAACCTACCAACATCAATGTTCTTCGATTCACAGGGCAACTTGATGCTTATGGTCCTGTACAACATGTTAGTGGAGCGACTTATATCCTTGGCTAGATGTGATCAAGACAAGAGAAAGTAGCTTCATAATCAAGAGAAGTCCGTCTATTGTCGTCCCATGTCTGTATGATAGTAGAGGTAAAGACTCAGTTGACCAATTTGGCATTCACGTCACACTGGATTGTTCGAAGTCGCAGCAAAGTGAAAATGAGATCACTTTCTGGGCCTGATTTCACCGACGATATCAAATCATCTGCCACCTTATTATGTACAAGTGGCGCTGCAGATGACCTTGTGGAAGCATATATTTCGGGTATTAACTTTTTGATCAATAAACATGCCCCTCTGCAGCGGAAAACTATAACTCTGAGGCAACATCCTCCCTGGCATACAGAAGGACTCCGAGAAGGAAAACACAATCGTCGGAAAGCTGAACGACTGTGGCGAAAAAGAAAGCTCGAGATCCATCATCAGCTATTCAAAGAAAGATGTCGTGAAGTAAGAAAGCTTCTCATGAGATACAAGAGGACTTATTATTCAGACAAGATAGCGGATTGTGGGAACAGTCCAAAATGTATGTTAAAATTAACTAAGACTTTAATGGGACATAAAGGATAAATCATTCTGCCAAGTTGTTAATCTGATGAGGACCTAGCCAACATGTTGATTGATTCATTCATAAGGAAAATTACAAACATTAGAGATGACATTGATAATCACTAATCTTCAATAGACGACGCCATCATGATGAACGGTGATATCACATTTGAAGAACAGCCTCTGACAAAACGTGCGCATGCCACTCAAATCAAGGTACATGATATTATCAATGTCTCCCTCAACTAGACCCATTACCTACATACCTGTTGAAAGAAGTGCTGGAATACTTACTGCCTTCGATTACGGCTATTATAAAAAATCACTGGTGGATTCCAAGGTTCCACTTTCTTTTAAAAAGGCCAATATTAGACCAGTGCTAAAGAAACAAATTCTGGATAAGGAAGAATCGAACAATTAACCGCCCAGTGTATAATCTGCCTATCTTGTCGAAGATTCTGGAGAAGCTGGTTGCTAAGCGGTTGGATACCCATTTGAATAGTCACATACTGCATGATAATCTTCAGTCAACTTACCGTACCGGCCACTCTACAGAGACTGCGCTCCTGAAGGTCCGTCATGACATTGCTGAAGCTTCGGATAGGAAGTGTATGGCAGCATTAGTTCTGCTTGACTTATCTGCTGCTTTTAATGTCATAGATCAAAGGATCCTTCAACCGCGCATTGAGCATTCATTTGGAGTAACCGGAATTGCCTCTCCTGGAACAAATCGTATCTGAGTAACATATCTCAGTGTGTTGACATAGTAATAACGACATCAGAAGGTAGGTGCCTGAATTTTGGGGTGCCACAAGGATCGGTACTTGGACCACGTAAGTACTGTTTATATTCAAAACCAATTGGTGCGATATGTAGCCGACATAATTTGCTCCATAACTGTTATGCAGATGATACCCAGGTTTATATGGCGATCATGCCCAAAACGACTTAGTCCGACGTTGCAAAGAAATTGGAAGCTTGCTTGGTTGATAGCAGTACTTGGATGAGTGCAAACATGCTTAAGTTAAACGAGGAAAAGACAGATCTCATTATATTTAACATGAACCATGATGTTGGGATAAATGAATAATTACGACTTCAAATAGACATGAATACTGTTTCTGTAGCATCTTCAGTGAAGAACTTAGGAGTATATTTTGATACATCCCTGATCATGGAAAGGCAAATAAAGGTATATTGGTCATATTAGGCGGTACATCTCATTGGATGCTTGCAATACACTGGCACATGCCCTGATAACATCTCGGCTATATTACGGCAATGCTCTCCTGTATGGTATTCCAAGCAAACTGGTGATTCGGCTACAGAAAGTACAAAATTATTCTGCCAGGTTAGTCACTCGCACTCATAAAAGAAAACATATAACACCAGTCTTGAACTCCCTGCATTTGCTTCCGGTTACATATAGGTCGCAGTACAAGATTTTGATGTACACTTTTAAGGCACTCCAAGGGACTGCCCCTTAGTACTTAGAGGAACTTGTCGTTCCTTATCAGCCGACAATGTATCTACAGTCTGAGTCTGGGGCATTCTTAGCCGTACCAACAACACGTGAAGTGACGTACAGTAGTATATGTTTCAGAAAGACTGCTGCAACCTTATATAATTACTGGATAAACAATGTCCGTAGTAATGGATAGTTTTGTTTCGAATAATCCTGAACCCGTTTTTGTTAAATAAGTGCTACGTGACTAATCGTATGGACACAAAAGAAATCCTAAAATGATTCAATTTTTTGTCGAAAATATCCGTAATCTTTTATGTTATACCATTTGCTTAGCAAACCCTAAATACGATTAACATTCTCCAATACTAATATTTTGATGTAACAGGTGATATTCATTTAGAGGCATTGCTCTTCAGTAGAACATATATATTATCTAATATTGTATAACATATGTGCTTTCGCGGGTTAATATAGTATATAACTACTACTTGGATTTTCTTATGAAGCGTAAATGGGACGTTT
The DNA here is from genome assembly GCA_025642065.1 of Paralvinella palmiformis. NCBI lineage: Eukaryota > Metazoa > Annelida > Polychaeta > Terebellida > Alvinellidae > Paralvinella > Paralvinella palmiformis. Next base: position 3,700 of record JAODUP010001088.1, on the reverse strand, counting down.
TGATAAGATATTTTCATTAACAGTAATCAACCATTCATGTCATTATTTCACAATAAATTATATTATAAACCACCTGTAGAAATACATTATCCCCAAATGAAGTATTCTGTGATGTATTAGTTATATAGTTTTGTGCTCTTAGAACGAATTAAAACATTCGGAATATTTAGTGGCAAACTGCTGCACAGAAGGGGGCGGCAACATTCAGGGCACACTCACCACATGAATTAAGAAAATACACAAACACCTACAATACAATCGGACTAAATGACCTGCGTTGTCGTGATTACTTGCTTAAGTATATCGGTTTATACAGGTATTCAGGTGCCATGTCATTGATATATAGCATACGTTCTTAGTACATTATTGAGATGGATACATTGTCTAACTGGTAGCCAATAAACGTGTTGACGACATGGGTTACTTTGATCAACGTTTCGAGTGTTTTTGTCACTGTGCGAGCTGCACTATTCTGATTTCGCTGAAGGCGATTGGTGATATAATTATATATAGCGTATATAACGGAGTTACAACAATCTACAGGAAAAATATTAATGGCATAGACCAAAGTAACAACTGTTTCGTGTGGTAAGATAATCCCATTAAACACTAGATATTCTTAATATAGTAGTAGCCAGCTCGGAATACTGATGTGACAAATCCATAGATGTTAAGATATTTGACAAATATAAACCCTACATTTTTTTACTGACCCGTTAGGAATTCAAGATGCACCAATTTCTAATACTGCTGTTTTTAACGATTTAACATGAATCTTGTGAAACGAAATATATACTATTTGTTTTAATATAATTCAATATTAGAAATGTTTGAGTGATACATAGCCGAATATCAGAAAAACTATTTTAAAATTGCTTAAATACAGTGGAGAAATGTATCTCATAGTCAGGAAGCGGTACTATGTGTACAACTGTGTCATCATCATCGTACATCGTATATCGGTGCGCAATGAACACCAAAGGACGGATATTTATCTTAATTAAAAGTGTAGATTGAGCGTTTGAATTGTGAAGTCGAGGCTCTTAGGTGTTGTGTTTTATCAGGAATAAGAATACCAAGCCAATTATGTATCTCATATCTTCATCGTTATGGCCGAATAATATCAGGTACATTATGGATCATTATGCCAGACCAAGCATAATGATGATGATGACTGGTGTTTTACGGCCACCTGTTTGCACTTGATAGGCTAAATGGGCCGAGCGACCTCCTAAGTTAATGAAGCGAAGTCAAAGATGAAACAACCTTCAGATATGCCAACGCCGAGATTCGAACACGGGTGGCAGCGATCTGTGGTCCAACACGCCACCGCTAGACCACGAATTCGCCCTCAGACCGAGCATAATGGAGTAGGTACCGTATCAACAGGATCAAATAATGGTTATAAGGTAAGGTTACACTTAAGACAATAGCCATGGTAATTTAGTGAACATTACAATCAATTAGTCATATTAATGTTTGTGTTTGCGTTACCTTGATCAATATAATAAAGGCCTTTTATCTTACACACGCTCATCAAATATTTCACGCACTTTGAATTAATTTGTTTGTTTCTGGCATCATTTCAGAAACTATTGCCAATAGTTGTTTTTCGCATCCCAAACTTTCTAGTTCTATAGAACTAATGTCTCAATATCTACCGAGAGGCCATAGCCTGCGTAGTCTTCAACATATTATCGTCATCACTCATCTGCCAGATGTTATTTAACACAGATTGCTTTCCAACATGAGAACCTACTTCGATATACCATTTTGTCTTGTTGGTGCAATTAGTAGCTTGCTGATGATTGAATTGGATCTAATCATATCCAAATAGGACATTCAAAGTGGAACGGATATGCTTTAAACTCATCCCAGTGTTTGGACTGGATCCATAATTTAAAAATACATGTCATACTGTTTGTCTCTCTTTGTGATCTTCCAGCTAATGCAAAGAAAGCTACACATATGTTCGCTATAATTAGAAGAATAATATGTGTAAATTAAACTCAGACTTCTCGACATTCATCGAGGTTGTACAAATAATCAAATAAACATCGTTAGTACCAAATATTACACCTATCAATATATATATATATATATATATATATATATATATATATATATATATATATATATATATATATGTGTGTGTGTGTGTGTGTGTGTGTGTTTATATATGTGTGTGTGTGTGTGAGTGTGTGTGTGTTTATATATATGTGTGTGTGTGTGTGTGAGTATGTGTGTGTGTGATTATTATTGACATACATAATGTTTGCAGTAGAGATGATGCACGCATTACTTCATATGTCTTCTATTCTCAATAACTTAACAACACAGTGTTCAAACATCAATCTAGTTTCAAATATAAACGCAAATTTCTATAGGAATTAATTTATTACGTAACAGAGCATATAAAATAAACATTCTCCTGGTTATGCTACGATTGGGGTATGAAGGGAAAATAACGATTATATGAGCATAAATGTCCGCTGATCCTCATTATATTATATACTATGTATATTAAAGAACTAGATAAACAGGGTATATAGCCAATAATACATTTAACTTCCTAGGGTATAATTTCCACTAGCTGGTAGCTTGCTTATAATTTACGAGGTTTAAATAATATATAAGCTATACTCACATATCAAAAAGGATATTTGATCTCAACTTAAATATCAGGAATGCTATTTGGGTAATTAATGACCCTCAACACATAAATTTAATACTTCTGTTAAGTTGTGAAATAGTTCTTACAGTATAATTGTAAGCGCATTTAGATATTTTTTATAAGACTATATTTTTTATGAAGGACTGGCTCCTTTAAGATCTGTTTAAAATGTTTGTTGATTCCTGTAATGAAATTGTTGCTAGTCAGTAATTAATGAAAACATATGTTATCACATCTAAGGTGAAACAATGTGTTATATGACATTTTACCATAATAATAACAATAACCAGGATTTAGTTGTAACATAATGAATAATACAAAAATAGCTAACATAAAATATTAAGTCTGTAGTAAAAAAACATATTTCAGCGTGTCTTGCGTCAATCAGATAGTAATCGTTCTGATTACGTCAGTGACTCGTTAAATAGTGTAGGACATTAAATAGGAAGGCCAGATAGATCCACGAGTGACAGGAGCTTGACCATTTTCCGAATTTAACAAATAATCACATGCTGCACAAGTTCTCGACTGTGATGTTTACAAATACACATACATGTCATATATAAGAAACCTAAAGTTTTAACATAATTATGAAAGTGTTGATTTGTAAGAAATACAAATTAACAAGTTGTATATATAATGGGTACTTTGCATAACAAGTTGGGTAGCAAATTGTAAATTAAAATTTTTGTAAAAAAGTAATATACACGTATATATATATATATATATATATATATATATATATATATATATAATAAAATATAAAACCATTGCTAAAACCCAATTTGGGGTAAGATTTAAAAGACTTTGCCTGAGCAACAAAGGTTACTCCTTTAACTAGCTTTCTGTTTAGAGTCGGCAGAGGGATATGGAAGAATACACTTAGGGCATAGATAAGACGAAGGTGGAATACATTGACAAAGGGCGGAATACACGATTGTATAATATTCAAAATAAAAGAGTATGTTGTATTAACTGTTGAGAAGTATTCTCCTAATACTAATATTAATTTTATAATGAGAGTAA
>JAODUP010001089.1:0-110443 GCA_025642065.1 Paralvinella palmiformis | reverse complement strand
CAGATCTGGCATATTTCCTACTTGTGAAAATATAATTTCTGTTGTCTACATTGTACAAATTCCTGAAGAAAATTATGCCACTAAATATCATGAAACAGAAATAAGGATTCACATTGATTAAATCTTAAAGGTCACAGGAAAAGGTTTCCCAAATTAGTCAAAATGTTAGTGTTATATATTAAAATCAATTTCAATCAGAGAGATATTAAATTTTTTCCTAGAAATAAAGTTACAGTGGTTTTAAAACTTGCTTTGCTAGCATCTCACATGGCCGTGAATCTTCAGAAAATTTCAGAATCTGATGTCATCTTTCCCAAACAAAGAACAAAAACACTCCATGTGGCCTTGTTTAACCTGTGTTATGTGTTCCATATTGTTTTTATTAAACATATAAAATGGTGTATTGTGTCGCATACAATTGTGCAAAGAAACATGCATCAAATACCAATGATTATATCCGACGTGTAAGTGCCGTTAATACCCGGCCCGAAATAACAACAACCCCCCGAAAATTACAAAACAAATTACTAAAAAGACACACCGAGGGCGGCACATCCCTCTATAGACTAGTATAGGCCACATATAGGAAATCCTGATGCATCCACTGGGCTCCTGTGTACAGATAAATACCACTTTATTTTAACTGAAGTTATGCGATAGCAGGAGGGAAATACTCGCATTCAGGCCCAATGTGTTGACTTATCAATTAAACTTATACCAACTCAAACAAATACACACCAATCCAAATCTTGTTGTGGACTGGGACCGGGTGTTGGCGGCACAGGTGGCTGCTCTGGGTCCATGTATGCACTTGCTGCAGCTAATTCCTCACAATTAATACTGTCTGTGACCTCTTTGCTGGTTGTTCAAAGTTGTAGGGCTTGATATCTATGAGAATGTCTAAACTTTTGTCCGAATCTGACATTTTGTCGATTAACTGGTTAAGATGCTTGTAAACAAGCTGTGGCACTATGTGATGTTTGGCAAAGATGACGTCACACAATAACCCCTAGTGAGTGTAGTACACACTAGCAATGGCTCATGAAAGTTTGGAAATTAAGGATCATTTTAATGGAAATATGATAGCTGGTGGTTAGAGTTGTTTTGAGTGGATCTGAAAATAATTGTTTGTTACATTATATTTACTTCAAAATGTGAAATTTCTTTTCCTGTCACCTTTAAGAAAATTTAATGTTATACAATAATATGAAAGATCTGTTGGGAGATGTTGAATTTGAACCGTGATCCACAACAATGCTGATACTTAACATTTATTTTATTAATATTATGGCATTTTGTTATATTATTGTAAATCCTTTTTCAGGAACCAACCAGGAAATTACACAAGGAAAAGAAGAAAAGGAAACACCATAAAATGAAGCATAAAAAGCACTGACATGTATAATGTTTGGTTTTTTGTTAGGAATCTGATTTTAATGAAGACACGATGCAGTTAAAAATATGCAGACTTATGTATAGACAAATTATTAATATTTCTTTGTTAATGTTTTGATCACTTATAAAGGTTAAAAGATAAACTGTTTTACGATTTGTGCCAAAATGAACCGTTAGCTATGTGGTATCTGTTTTTGTTCACCTGATATATGCGTTTATGACGAATAATAGCTTTGTGATATTTAACTGTTATATGAATAAATATCAAGCTTTTCTGCTTTAATGTCATATTTTAGGCTGTTCTATTTCTTTGTTTCATACAAAACTGTGTTTTGTATGGTGTGTGTGTGTGTGTGTGTGTGCGTCTGCAATGATTAAAAAAATAAACACTGGCACAGATAATCACAAATCATGATTACATCAACATGATTTATCTTGGGTCTAAATCTAGAAGAGTGATTTGTCTCTAGATATATGACTAATAACAATGATAATTATGGTATTAGATAGGTATATCACGTTACCCAGCTAGTGACAGTCTAATGGAAATAATCTTAAAATGGATATTCACACAATATTCAACTTGGTCTGTTTACTCTGAAAGTTGTACTCTCAGCAATGATATACCAATAATATCTTGGAAAGTCCAATATATTCTCTTCGTGTTCTGTGTAAATCCACCCAAATGGAGACCAATATTTTGTCAATAGGAAAAACCCATTTAATACAGTACCCATAGCAGGAGAATGCATTCAAGGTACTGCATCACCTATCACATATGACTTCTAAACTGGAAAAATGTTTAGTGCACCAGGTGCCCGACATTTTAAAATACTTCACAGAGTAATCTTCTATTGGATATAAACCATATGTTCAGTTGACAATTATACATGGCATGGCATATGCTATAACGTTAATTTATTTATGTGTCTACATTACACCACATTTAATTAACACATTATGGGGCTTAATTAAGTATTTAGTCTGGGTATATGAACCATAAAGTATTGATCTGTCATGGATATTAATTGTTTTCATCAAACATTCGATTTAACTGTATTACGAATGGTTTTCCAGATAACAAACGATTTTCTTGTACAGGGAGTGAGGGAGTTAAAAGAACAAAATTAATTATCTCTCAATTGACAATTACCGTTAAATGGCTGGATATAGAGGACATGTGATGGTATACAGGATCACAGTTACTGACCGCAATACAGAATAGTGACGTGGCCGCAATACCGAACATTATCAACATTAACTATGTTATAGATCTATACGATGATGTTCTGAAATTCGGAATGTGACAGCAATATGTGTACATATATCGTCATCGAGGAATAACTATAAGGATATTTTATTTATAGTCTACATGGATTTATTAATTTCCTTTATCTACACAGTAAAATACTGGTCGTTCACCCCCCGCGCCCGCACACACACACACACACACAGACGGAAGGATGAACAAGCATATTTTTATCTTCAAGTGTACCTTATTTATTGAATGGATTGCTGCATCAGATGAACAGTGTTTATTAATAATATAATCTCAGTAATTTTTATGGACCGATCAATGCCTCATAATAAATGCAATAATTAAATACGATGGTTACGTAGTAACTGTTGTAGTATTTGGCACTATATAAAACAATGTTTAACTGATTCACTTCGTTTATTCCTAACTTCAGACTTACATATTCTTGCGAGAACCAGTTTGCGGATAGGACACGTCCAGTATATGGAATGTCGTACAAAGCAGGGGTGTGTCCATTAACAGTAATAACAGTAGCATATTACTACAATAACTAACGTACCATGACCAAATTAATATAAACAACACCATAAAAGGCCTAACTCTGGATTATTTGTTCTGATCTCTGTAATTAAACCTTCTGAAACAAATATTATATAACTACAGTAAATATATTGGTATAAATATGTCGACAAACAGATGCTGGCTCAAAGAATCGCAGAATAGACTTCTGGACGATTCACCGGTTGATGAATTTAATCCTTTTGTGTGTAACGTTTCAATAGTCCATGTCATTTTTTTCTCACTGTTCGCGTCACAGCACTTTTACAGTGAAAGCTGAATTAGGACAGGTCATGCTATGAGTTCAATGTATCAGATGAAAGATGGTGGCTCCAGCAAAATGTGCAACACACGTACGTCATGTTTGGACCTACATACTGTCTGCACAACAAGCGCATTCGGGGTCAAAGTTAATACCTGATTGTTACATTATATCTGAATAAATATAGAATCAATAAATATTAGTTGACGTCAATGAACTCATACGGTTTTTGTTGACACGTTTACGGTTTTACTCATCCTGAACTACTGTTTCATTTCTCGGAGGTTGACAGGTATATGAGTTTCTATTTATCGCCATATTAGAAGTATTTCTGCCTAAAAGTCCAGATAAACGCAATTCATGTTTACGTCCGTTGTTTGTAAGAAACGTAGCCGCATTGGCTAACATTCTGTATACATTCCACCCGAATTTGGGGAATGGAATCAAATTAACTTTCATGTATCTAGTCACAATTGTTATATCTCTGATATTCTCTACCAACTAACCAATACAACATCCCCCAAACAACAACAACAGCGTAACAAATGTATTTTCACTCAAACAGAAAGTATACCCATATTGAACATTAGTAATTGTAAAACAGAGGATGTTGAAGACACTGCGGATGATGAACCAAAATAGTTTGAGAGATAATAAGGCTCTCAAATAGTCAAGTGGGTTAAAAAGAAATTCTTGAATAAAAGACTTAGTAAGGGCGCTTTATTAAACATACATAATAATAATAATAGATAATAATAATAATAATAATGTATATTTAATAAAGCGCCCTTATTAGCAGGAGCCATTTAAAGGCGCTGAACAATCAATATGTAATATAATAATACCCCAAATAATATATCTGCAAAAAAACCAGTAAGTGATTTAAAAGATAATAATTATTTATCGGTGAAAGTAACGTTGAACAAGTGTGTTTCCAGAAGAGATTTAAAATTTTCAAGAGACGACGTATTTCTAATATCTGCCGGTAACCTATTCCACAAAGTAGAGGCTGCAACACTAAACGCACAATAACCATATGACTTGAGCCGAGACTCTGGAATATTATCTGACTGGATGACTTGAATTTTTGGGATGACTTTCTAATGGACACCAATTCACAGAGATAGTCTAGCACCATATCATTAATAGATTTATAAGGTATTAATAGAATTGTGAAATGGATACGTCGTCTAACATGTAGCCAGTGTAGTTTTTGAAGAATGGGAGTGATATGCTCATATTTTAGTGTATTTGTCACTTATTATTATTATTATTAGTGAGGACAATATGACACATCAGTTGTACTATAATGTGATTTACAGGAAGTGATTTAATAATCCATTCTAATAGCAATGTAAATCATTATTAATTATTTAGTATTTACTGTTGTCATTATACGTCTAAAGAAAAGACTGTCTCCAAACAAACAAACAAACAAACAAACAAACAAACAAACAAACAATTGTATTATTATTAGTTTTCAATTAGGACCACAAATCACTGGGTCGAAGGGTAGCCTTAATACAAGTGTTTCGCTGTAAACATGTATTCGTGGGGGGGTGTCCATTTGCGTCATACAGTTCCCTGATGTATTGTCTATCATAACGTGTCAGTGGATTACAAATATGTCTATTTCAGTCCCGACAACTGGTCCTCGAGAATGATTGAAGATACCATAAAAGAGGGTTCGGTTCCTCTACTGTCATGAAATTAGATGTTTATGTTCCTGTCCAAGTTTACTATTAGATCACGTGTAAAATATGATGAATAAGTAAGAATTCGGTTATACAGGCTTTAGCGTATCATTTGTTCACTCATTATTGCATTTGAATACAATATTGTAAAATATACAGACCTGTATAATTATTTAAAACCACGTGCATAACTGACCCCGTGAAGGAAAAAAAACAGTATTCAAACACGCCTATCAAATTATACACGAGTATATAAATAATGCATTATGATCGAAATGGCCAACCATAATCTATAACACGTTTCACGAGTTAGGCCAGGGATCAGTCAAAAGCGGTAAGACTATAGTTCTGAAGACAGCGGCGGATCCAGATTGACTTATTAGAGTTAATTTTCCCATGATACAGAATTCTGTTGATTCTACATAAATAAATAAAGGCCGTGATATTTGTCCATACCGCGGAACTGGTAAAATCGGACAATTGTCTTAACAAGTTTTATAAGATCTCTTAAATCGAAATTGTTCCATTCATCTAAGATGGGAATCGAGTTAGGAAGAGCAAACTTTTACCATTTTGATTACAGGTTGACGTTTTCTACTCAGCGAGATGTCTTCGGTATAACTTCCTTTTTATTTAATGTGTACACAGGTCAATCAATAAACAACGTTCTGTGAAGTAATACAACGTTCCTTTGCTGCTTTTTAAATAATAAATTAACAGTGCGACTATATGGACTACTGAACATATTTGGTTGTCGATTCATTAATTGTTCAGTGTAATTTGTTCAATGTTCGACAGCAGGGAAGCCATTTCCTATATTTTGTGTCTGTTTATAAGATGATGATGATGATGATTGATGTTTTACGGCCACTTTTGTACATATGGTAGGCTAAATGGGCCGAGCGACTTCCAAAGGTAATGAGACGAAGTGAAAGACGAAACAACCTTCAGATATGCCCACGCCGGGATTCGAACACGGGTGGTAGTCTGTTTATAAGATGTAGATGTGATATCAAATATCAATTGATCTTGTTGGTGTTTTTTTTTTAAAGACCCGGTATAGACTAGCTTAGCTATTGAAGTATACCTTTATTACAAACGGAACAAATGGTATATTATTGACAAATTTAGTACAACTATATCAGGTAGCTTCTCTCACAACCGTCAACGGGTTGTAAACTAGAACATCTGCTCGTGATACTAAGCTTACTTAAGATCCAATGTCAAAACGAACCTGTTAATGAAGGGTCTCCATGAGCCAAATCATGGGTCGGCAACAGACGCCCAGCGGGTCGGATCCGGGCCGCGGCGGCATTCTGTCCGGCTGGCGACATTATTCTGGAGTTTAGGGTATTTGTGTATTTTATCGACATTCCCACATCTCTTTTAACTCACACATTCGTTTCGGCCGTCACTGACAGCGTAATTATAAAAACAACAAGATGACTAATAACTCCTGTTAAACTGTCCTTTCCTGCGGAGAAGGCAATAGGCTAATAGTCCTTTTCCTAGAGATTGGTAATCATCGGAAAATTGGTCGACCAATCAGGAACTGGCTAGCTTTTTAAACCCCCTTTCGTAATAACGGTCATCGGGAGCTGAGATTTATAGTGTTTTATTCTATCAGAGTCCTCGTTGGATGCCCTACTGATTTAATATTAGATAAAAATCAAATACTATTTTCTGTTGCCTGTCAGAGCCAGGATGGTTGTTAGATTTGGTATTCATGTCAGACATTGCAAAACATATGATTGTGTTGAACCACGGCATTACAGGGCAGAGACCAGTTAATCAACAAACTGTTTGAACACGTCTGCGCATTTGAGTTGAAGCTTCGTCTATGGCTGGGACAACTCAAAGAATGCAATTATGCACAGTTTCCAACGTTGTCTGCAAGTCAACCTAATGAAGCCACTACGCATATTGCCTTTGTTGGGCAGATGCGAGAACAATTCAAAACTCGATTTGCAGATCAGCGAGTCAACAACCAGACTTTTGCATTATTTGCAATTCCATTCGTAGTAACCATGTACAGTGCTGCCGTTCATCTGCATATGGTACTGATTGATTTGCAATGCAACACTGACTTGAAAACCAAAATTACCGAAGTCGCAATAGTTAAGTTTTACCAACAATATGTTCCAGCTGACTAGTTCCCCTGACTAATGCATCACGCTCGAATGATAATTGCATTATTCGGAAGCACGTATCTATGTGAATAACTGTTCACCAAATTGAATTTTGCAAAGAACAAGACGCGTAGTAAACTCACTTATGCACATTTAGAGGGTACTGTGAGGCTTGCGAACACACATCTACAGCCTGATATTCAGGGGTTTGTGAAGCAATCCAGCAAGAGATCGCGCATTGAATAGGAAATAAAATTAAACATTACACACGATTAATTCGTTCACGTTTTTTTATTGTGTTAAAACATATAATCATTAATATTCACAAAGTTACTATATGTGAGTATAGATTATCGTAGACACACAATGTGTTATGCAGCTTCTTGCGTTTTAAAATACATGTTGCCCACTGGCTTAATCCAAATTGCACGCTACTATCCATACAGTTCGAAACAATTTATATTGGTAACATTTGATCTTAGATCCGCCAAAACTCGTTCATTTTGATTGACTGTTTAAAAAAAACTTCTGCCAGTGGGAGGGAGCACCCACTCCCACACTCACCCCCACTCAGCTCTTTAGGTCTGCCGACCAAGTCCAGTTTTACGATTTGGCCCTCCCCTGAAAAAAGGTTGCCGACACATGGGCTGAATGATGGGCCAAACACTTCTACCCAATGAATTAAAATCCCAGGGTAGCTTTCTCTCGGAAGGGTGTTTCATCCATCATTTCGCCTCATTACCGTTGATGGCGTATTTTCCATTGAGCACCAAATGGTGATAAATGATGGAACTTTAAACATAAACTTCGGCCACTGCTCGCTCGCTCACTCACTCACTCACTCACCTATATAGAATGAGAGAGAGAGAGAGGCGAGGGGTAACTTCCCACATAAACAAACCTTATCTGGAGATTTGCAACGCACCAGCTTAATGGAACGCCTTGATCCCTTATTATTTGATAATATATAATAACACACATACACACACACGCACACACACACACACACAAGGACGCACGCACGCCAACACGCACGTACACAATAATTTATCTATAATTATTATTCCCAGCTGGTTTTGTTCAGTTGTGTTCACAGCCAGAAAGTTCCGAACTGGGATTAGTCGGAATAACAACCTATTTGTGACATGCGTCGGATTGATGATGATTGATGTTTTACGGCCACTTTTGTGCACAAGGTAGGCTAAATGGGCCAAGCGACCTCCAAAGTTTAATGAGACGAAGTGAAAGACGAAACAACCTTCAGATATGCCCACGCCGGGATTCGAACACGGGTGGTAGTGATCTGTAGTCCAGCACGCTACCGCTGGACCACGGAGGCGCCCACGGGACATGTGTCGGAAAGTGTCCCACAAAAATGGTCTGACTAGGATTCGACGTCATCATTTTTGGGGAACTACTCTAGCCATTGGGCTATAGGAAAGTCTCCTAATTACCACTGGAGGGGGTATGACTGCGCAGTTTGTTGTAAATGATAATGGTTGCTAATTAAATGTTCGCTGAACCTTAATGGATCCTTAATCGGCACGGAGGCGGCATATCGCATCTCGAATCCGCCGTAAATATTCAACGCGCTTTATAGAAGAGTCTGCTCACTTTAACCAACAAATTTGAACCGACAGGAGAGGAATGCATCCGTCGGCGTACGCACGATACAATACTGAACCTACCAAATACCGGGCGAGTTAAATGTTTGGCGCGAAGTCGGTCACGCCTCATATACTTCACAGTTTCGCCGATGGCCAGAAGTTGATGCCGGTTCACCGACGGCCTCTCTCTCTCTGGTGTGTGTGTGCGTGTGTGGAACAACAGCGACACTAGCGTATCGTGTGGATATCAATAAACGGTTGTCAGCTGGCTAGTTGTAGAAAGCTCGACTAATTCCTGTTAACTGGCCGCCACAAGAGACGGATCAGTGAAGTAAATAGTTTCAGGTTTTTTTATGTCATAGTCGGATATCGTGAAATTGGTAAATATTGACAAGTTTGGACGTACATATGGTTATACTGCCTCTGATGGAAATACGGATGTCGCGTAAGTTTTATATTCGTGTTTCTTTTAATATTGTATCGAAATGAAAAGTTATATAATCCCCCTTTCTCATGCTCGGGCACATTTTCTAGGTGGACACACGCGATGCATACGGGCATACATGCGTACATGCCGGATACGTACAGGCATACATCATTACATGTCATATACACGGGACGTTTTGTATGGTTTGTAAATGGCTCAACACATATGTTGCAATATGTTTGATAGTTAGGATAAATTCTGTATATCTAGTTTATTAAATTGCGCACTGTGTGCGCGTGTGTATATGTGTATTTGCATATGCGTGTGTGCGCATATGTGTGCATATATGTGTGCCTGTGTGTGTGAGTGTGTGTGTGATACATGTTACATACTTGTCGTATTGCACTAATCCCCTTTACACGGTTACTGTCAGAGCCCTATTTCCCAGCCTTATGACCTAGCTGTCACACACACACACACACACACGCACACACACACACACATATATATGGTCCACACATTATATGAGGTGCTATATAGTTCAGCCTGTGGCTCAGCTTTATAGCTCTCTAATACTAACATGTTGACATCCTTAGCTCTGTCCAGTCTAGGTCACAGCTTGTATATATATCTCAGCCTATGACAGACATGTATATTATTATAATTTGTGTTGGCTTTTGGTATAATGAAGTCTGATATGTTGGTGTTTTTTGTGTGATAGGATTTCCTGTTTTGATGAAGGTAGGTATCTAGCTTAGTATTATGTTCTGAGGAAGGATAAAAACATAGAATAATAGTTTGTTGTTTATATATATATATATATATATATATATATATATATATACATATACAGCCAATAATATTGTTTAGTTGCGTTTTAGGACGCGCGCACACACACACACACCATCTTTAATTAACCTGTCATCTGCAGACTTCAGTACTCTGACATTTCTTCTTCACTCCTCATCTGACATTTCTTCTTCACTCCTCATCTGGCATTTCTTCTTCACTCCTCATCTGATATTTATTCATCAGCCATACTCCCTACATCACCTTACATCACCCTACATCTCTACATCATGTCTCACACTTGATGTTACACATAAACACTCTCATATCGTAGCAGCTCTCATGCTGTCCAGGACAGTAATACGGCATTAGATAGCCAACTGTATTTATTACACCAGCTTAATTCATATTCCAATATGACGATTGGGTTTCGATCAATTAACGTTAATCATAGTGGTAGTATATTGAGCTGTTGACATTTCAAACAGTTGTAAATGACAATTTAAAGGACAATTTTTAGATGATGATAGATTAAAATGCTGCTGGGGAAGACCCCAATAACAGTCAGTGAAATTGATTATAAAATCTTAAAATGTAATCATCTGAAGGTAATCCAAAATTTAAATGTTATATCATTAAGTTTGACATTTCCATCTTTTTAAAGACGTAAACAGAACTATAAATGTTTTATTGTGGTTTATATGACATAACATCATAGCTCACTATCAGTAATATGGACATATCATGATGAGGTATACAATGTTTTATTATATTAACTGTAACATGTAGACATCTCTATATTTCATTCATTTTTTCTGTTACTTGTCCATTTTGTGTCTTGTTCATGGACCAAATATCTGAAGTACAAGTATTAGATCTGATTTGATAAGATAGTAGTGTACGTATCCAATATTGTGGGTCATTGTGACTTAGGAGTAATGTGGGAAAATAGAAAGTGGTAGGTTCTAAGTTCAAATCTTACAACTGGCTTATCAGCCTGCAGCTGGCAACTAGAACTGATATACTCAGCACTCCATGTGGGTTGATTATACAGTTGGAACTAACTTAGTGAAAGCCTTTAGCCCTAACCAAAATGGTTAAGTTCTTAGAGCTGTTAGTCGATCCCAGGCTATAAAGTAAACAGAATAAATCTCAGTTCAAACCTGACCATTTCGTTGTCACTTGTCTCATTTTGGAGCTATAGACTTCTAAAAGAATAACTATAACGCCATTTTAGAATGAAGTATCCGCCCTTATTGATATCCAAACAAATACAATGACTTCTGTATTAATATTAAAAATCCTAATTTGGTGGATATAAAATGATCTAATGATTTTTATCATTTTTAAAAAATATTCCTGTGGTTTCACTTTTGACTTCAGATTTTGTAACCTTCATATTTGGTCAAGTTATTCACTTAAATTTAAACTGGTCAACACGAGAAGTATAGTTATGTCCCAGTCACACATAATGCTTTAATTCACATTCATTTGTGGGGACTCTGATAGCGGAGTCCTTGGATTGTCGTGCTGCAAAACCCCATGTTGTGGGTTCGAATTGAGCTCATATCTGTGTTAATGGAATGTTGTTCCCTAGTGGGTCAACCGCAGCCATGTGTTCTAGGTTTGACGACCAACAAGGCTGAATTACTCAACTCTATGACAACAACAACAGTATTAGCATTTGTAATTTGAGGAAAAGGTTTATAATTCGACAAATCATATTTAATCATAGATAAACATGAGTAATGTTGATGTGGACTTTTCTTAGTGTGATTGCTCAGCCAGAAGTATCAGTTTGTGAGTGAGGACTTAATTTTGCCACAGAATGGTCAGTGTTAACATCCACCAGGCAAGGGTAATGATGAAATTTAAGATAAGAGTGAGAACAGGGATGACACTCTACGGATACATCCCACAAAAGACAGAGATGTGAGTCAGATTTAAAACCACAGTCTGGGGGTTTCCAGCACAATGTTTTAATCACTGTACCTAATTGATCGGTGAACTTACCTGTTGAATTAACTTTTCACTCAACAAAAATTAAGAAGCCATCTGGTGTACTAACATGATTTTTGTCTAATAATTAATTTGATCAATACATATCGCATTATGTTAATTACTGTTTCCCATTTCTTTGTTGATGTACAGATTTGTTATGAGAATGATTCCTTATGCAATCTAGTAAACATCTTGATAGGTTACCTGTAATAAATCAAATAATATAATTTAAAAAAAAAATGAGTTGACCAAATATTGCTGGAAAGTGAATTATGGCATTTCGTTGTTTACTGTAAAGGATAAGATACGTCACCTGATGTTTTATTAAAGAATATATCTATGCTCTCTCTCTCTCTTATGTGTGTGTGTGTGTGTTGCTAGGATGTGTTGTGTATATGTGTAATATATGAGGTATGTGTGTGTGTGCACGCGTGTGGACATGCAGGATGTGTTGTGTATGTATGTATGTGTATAGGGTGTGTTGTGTGTGTGTGTTTATGACATGTTTTGGTATGTGTGTAGCATATATTCTATATGTGTAGGATGTGTTGTGTATACATTTATACACGTATGTGGGATGTGTTCTTTATGTGTTTAGGACGTCTTGTTATATGTATGTAGGTTAGGTTATGTATTTATGTATGATGCATTGTATAAGATGTGTTGTTTGTGTTTAACTTTATGTAGGATGTGTTGTGTATGTTTGTATGATATATATATATATATATATATATATATATATATATATATATATATATATATTGTGTGTGTGTGTGTGTGTGTGAGAGAAAGAGAATGTGTTTCTTCAATGTTATACCTTAACATGTTGTGTGTTTGATGAGTTATAGTTTATCTCAGGACCTCACCCCTAGTGACCTATAATATGTAAATATGCATTGTGTTGAGGTGTTCAAGGTTACTTGAACAAATAGACAGATACAGACAGACAGACAGACAGCAGTCAACTTTAAATTATACCAGCCCTGGAGGATTTGTTTTTGACTCACTTTATTCGTTGTACATTGTATTGTGTTCAGTGTTTTTGTTTATTTCGGGAAACTCATAAAACAAAATGTCATAATTAATCATTTATGAAAGTCACATATGTCTCTCAATGCTCGTCTAGTTTACTAGGTTATGAATAACCAGGATGCTGTCGATTACTCAGTGTTACCTGTCTCTTTTATTTGTTTCATCTCATCTCATTTCGCTAATGAATAGCACTCGCCTAGAAACACTCTTCCCTAATGAAGACTTTAATCCATATAATTGATTATTATCTCATATGAATCCCCATCTATATCATCATCACCTGCCTAAGTTGATGATGAAGTTTTTTTCATTATTATCATCAACTTCCCATGTTGATTATCATGTCTTCTCATTATAATCATGAACTTTGTGTTGATTGTGTTTTCTCATTATTATCATCAACTTCCCATATTGATGATCGTGTCTTCTCACTGTTATCATCCACTTCATATGGTGTTTATCATGTCTTCTCATTATTATCATAAATTTTATGTTTGTAAACAGAATTAACCCCAAATTAATATCTGTCTAACGCGCTGTCATTACGTTATAATGATCAGCTCGTCAACGTGTTTACCCATCCATCCATCCATCCATCCATCTATATATAAGTCTTTCTCTAATATATATATATATATATATATATATATATATGTGTGTGTGTGTATATATATATATATATATATATATATATATATATATCGCATATATATCGCATATAATGATATATATCACATATATATCGCACGTAGGTACACACACTCACTCAAAAACATGTACACAAAGGCATACACACCTGTCAGTTAATGCCTTCGTTTATTAATTACTAATACCGTTATTACAATTAAGTTCCATTCTAAGATATTTCACATTGTTATGACAACCTCTCTGTTAGAATCCTTTAACTACAACACATATAACTATATCATAACAATATGTATTTAGTTTATCAGATATTAGATAACACACCCACACGTATATATATGATCAGATATAATGGTGAGAATATAACAGATTGACTGATAACGATCTTTCACATTAACAGACACAACTCTGGCATATTTTAATTGTGTTTCTGCTTCTTCGTGACAGTAATGTCGATGGTGAGTAATATCATTTATAACCCGCGAGTATTACCTTCTTTCACTTATAGCTGGATTTTGATGGAAAATCGTAAATCCCACAAGGGGGGGGGGAGAAGAAGGGGGTCATTCCAGTTTGTTTTCCTTATTTATGAGCTGACAGTATTCATAGTTTCTGATTCCAAGTCCTGCTGCTGCTTTTGCTGCGGGTTGTTTTCTTGTAGCCGATGACAGAGAGACCTGTACCTCATTAGGCTCGTATCTCCAGATGATTGGGTGATGTTTCATCTGATCAGTGTATTTTCCTAGTGTGTATTAGGGGCCCATGGTAGGTCCAGGATCTGATAAATGTGAACAGCACAGAGGGGAAACACTCACTCACTCACTCACGTTGTTACACATGGCTGTTCCTACCAGCAGTAGCATCCCGGATAAAAGTGTTTACTTTTATATAACACATAATTTAAACAAAGCCACCGTTTTTTATTATTATTATTATTATTATTGTCTTTTTCCATGAATGATCAGAGCTAGTGTTTGGCTTCAGGGTGATCATATACGTTGACTGTTACCGTTGTTGTTGTTGTTGTTGTAAATTCACCGGCTAGGATTGCGTTATGGGATGTCATCGGTCCAGTGACAGCTCATTACAGCTGTATTTATACAGTTGAAATATGGCTTTTAACAAACACATCTGTGTATGATGAAACTCACCAGATGGGTTAGAATGCTGGCTTATGATTGTCGTACATAGCTGGTGACACATTGATAATACTTGGTCTGATAATAAATGTGATGTTTCGCCGAAGGACACACTAATGGACCCCCCCCTGATAATTTTACGTGTTTTGTTCACGTACTCTGATGGCGAATCTGAATGTATTTTTTGGGTTCGAGTCTGATTGTTCCGTTGAGGTTGTGTTTTTAGGGTTTACTTTTTTGGTAAGTATTGTCTAGTCTTTTTATTTAACGGTGGACATGCCCAATTGTTGTTGTTGATGTGATTGTGATGATGGTGGTGGTGGGTGTGTGTGTGTGTGTGTATGTATGTGTGTGTGCGTGTGTGAGAGAGAGAGAGAGGCTGTTTTGCAAGCTAGAAACATATATATATTAATCTTAAGGTTTGGGTGTGCAGGGTGTTTCAGATAATATTGCAACTTTTGATATATAATGTACTAACTGATCTCACTGTTCTAAATTGGCTTCACCTGGCTAACACATTAATATGTTCCGGATGATTCATCTCCAGTGTATGACATATATGTACAGCTGATTAACCTGAGCGATGACCCCCAGTTTGACCCACTAACCTCTGACACAAGACAAACTAACCGATGATCTATTATGATATAGTTTATGGTGGTAATTCTTCACCGTTACACTGTTTGTGTTTGGTATTTGGGCGACCTGTCAGAATAACAGGTCCCAAAATGCCAGAGATTCAAACATGAATGCTGCTCTTTAGATATATTGGCTGTAGCTACTTGAAATGTTGCTTTTAATTAATGGTAGAGCCTCGTTGCAACATGTCGCCATGAAATGAAGCAGAGTTTGACTGATGTCTCTTTACACAGCTCCGTCCTCCTTCTAGGTATTGCTATCTAATCAAAGTGCAATAAAACTTGTCGGAAGACGCACCTGTTTCTTGGTAAGCCATTGAGTTTTATAAAATAATTTAAAACCTAATTTGACCAGCACAGTGACTAACTCTATAGCCAGCCAAAAACACCATTTACCTTAGCAGAAATGTGAACAATCTCTGAAACATCACAGTTTTGCGAATTATATAAAATTATACCAAACACATTTTTAAATCTTGTCAGCCTCGGCTAATAGTGGCTAACTCACTGCTGGTAGCCACACATCTTAGCTTCTCAATGAAGAAATATTCTCGTGTAGTTTTAGGAACTGACAGCTAAAGGTTAATATTAACGTATCACACCAGCTGTCGGGCAGCAGAATGAGTGAGATATGAGAATTTTCATATTTATGAACCATTTGATACACATCATAGCTACAGGGATCCAGACAGACTGACTGGCTCAGGTTGCTTCATTCTAATATTTCTATGTTTACACCCTGTAAAGATTTCTAGCATCAAATAAACTTACACTAGGTGAGCAATCATTAATAGCTATAATAAACATCAGTGGGAGGTGAAAGTAATGGCTTTAAAAAATTGTGCTTTGAACATTTTTACCAACACGCTATTCTGTTCATGGTGGAAAGTTTTTTTTTCTGTATGGAGAAAACAATTGTAAAAATCGTGTTTTTTCTATTGATGCACAAACATTTGGTAATCGTGTTTTAAAATCAACCGTTTAAAAGTTGATTTTGGATATCCTTGTCGTTTCAAGCTTCATCAATATTAATGATTTATTACTGTTATTTTATTATTATTATTTTTATTATTATTATTATTACTGAGGTCACACTGGGAAGAGGCATCGGTATTTTACTACATAATTCATGTTTCTGACTGTTGAGTCACTAGCCAGAGGATAACCTTTCATAATTCAGATTATCATCATCTGATAATTAGTGACATCTGTAATATTCAATGGTGATAACATCTCGGTTTACAGCTGTCACTTCATCCCAATACCTGTCCAACGATCAGTGTACTAATGGGCATGTGTAGAGTTAATGAAGCATCTCAAACTTCTACTTAAGTGACTCAGGGGATCATGAACACCAAATCACTACACATTAAACAAACAAGACAGATTGTAACTCTTACAGCTTGTTATTAGTGGTATTTAGTTGTGGTGATTTAATTGGCTGTGTTTTAAATGGAATGTTTATATTTTTAAATACCAGGCATACCTTTTTTGTGTGATGCTCCATTTCTAGGTGGCGTCGTCACCTTTGCCTAAATTTGTATTAAACACCAACGACAACGGTTTCACCCCAATTTCAGCGAACAACTGGATTTTTCCCCCTTTAAACACAAAAAGTCAGGTTTTCTTTACTCTAGTGATAAACTTATTGTCAGTTTAACCTCGAGATCTTTTTGAGGAACTGATAGTTTTTAATGTTGATAGTATACAGAGCAGATTCAAATTTCATGCAAATGAGATTTTATCTAATTATTTATGATGAGTAAAGTCTAAACTCACTCACTCACTCACTCACTCACTCACTCACTCACTCACTCACTCACTCACTCACTCACTCACTCACTCACTCACTCACCACCACCACCACCACCACCACCACCACCACTCACCACCACCACCACCACTCACTCACTCACTCACTCACTCAATCACTCATTCTCAATCAATCAATCAATCAATCATTTGCTCAATCAATCATTTGCTCAATCAACCAATCAATCAATCATTTGCTCACTCATGTACTATGGCCAACCACCCATCCACCCACCCACTCACCTACCCATGCCCTCACTCATTCAGAACACCCACCCAACATACACCCCACTCGCTCCAAATTTGTTTTTCACGAACCTGCTAATGATAAACAGATATTTGTATTCATTTAGCCTGACACTCACCAGATAAGAGTCCACCCACCACCCATTCACAATATTATTGTCCTCGTGAGTACCTGAGCCCACTGTTACTTTACTGAGATTATTTTATGTCAACACAATAAATAAAATGCTTCAACTAAAGCATGCAGGAGCCAGCAGATATCTGTACAATCAACATCAACAGAAATCCCCAATTCGCCCACAAAATATGCACATTAATTATAGAACTGCCGCGCTATTCTATCTCTATTGTACCAGCTCATGTCATATACCTTTACGGATGATGTCGATGAGTGTTTGTTTGCGGGTTCCATTCTGAACTGACTTTTTGTTGCACGTTTCAGGAATTTCGAGCGGCGTCTGTGATGGATCAATGCCCTGAGCTGTCGTCATCCAAGTTGTGTAAGTACGACATTTTGTTTAGACATTTAGGCTGTTGGTATTTTTCATTGCCAAATGAACATAACCTATTATGATATATATCTTGCCATTTACTATGGTTAATATTAGCTAGATTTTAATCCATATAGAAGTTTTTCCTTAATACCGATAATAATTCTACGAATTTAATAAATTCGGCCAGAAGTCGATCAGATTAAGCCAACCCATTTATCATCCCTGACTTGTTAACTTACTTTGGAATATTTGCAGTGCCTGTGAAATGCCAGTAGAATTGAATATTGGCATCAAAATTGGGCATAATTTCCAATTTGTTAAAAAAATAATTGAATTATGAACTATTTGAACTCTTAGCTTTATATCTTCAATATAGGGTGGTGTGATCAATAATAAAAAATAAATATGAGAAGCAAATCAATGATTGGTCCTCAGATATTTGTGCTGTTATTGTTTAGAGATGCACACGTACAGTAATAATCAAAGGGTAGTTAATTACTTGGGAGATGTATGGATTTTGGTTGAATTTTCATCAATCGACCTGAACTTTGTGAATAGAAAGGAATTGATTGGAACTGTTGTTATACAGGATTCCAGGTTCAAGGCGTCAACATCAGTTGTCTTTAATATTGACCTACAATGAAGCCACTTCATATCTCATCTACCAATTTAGATTTGTCAGTTTATCAGACAGTTGACATTAATTAAGATTTCCCAAAGTCATGAAATAATACTAAAATTATGATTTTAGCTTCCATGTATCAATGTTGACTTGAATCAGTCCAACAAGTGAACGGTAATTAAATACGGGTTTTTACATTCATTATGTGGTGTATGTATTGTTCCAATTTTGGCATTTAATTCCTATTGTTAGAAGAATTATTAACGGATTTATTATGCTATAAATCACTAACACAATACACCTAATCAGTGTCTCAGTTGTGACAGTGTGTCATGACACATTGTAAATCATAAGAGATGTTAGCTGAAATCTGTATACTTTAATTTATATCATATGAGGCAAACGTTTAGGTATATGGTAGGCCATGTAATTATATCAGAGACATACATTTTTGATACTGCAGTTGTGTGTGTATATATGTGTGTGTGTGTGTGTGTGTCTGATATATGGATAATATTTTTTATTTAATGGTAGTTTATAGGGCAATATTGTTGTCACCAGTATTTATTATAGCTCACATTACTCATAACATGCAGTTATTGCCATCTTAACTCTTGTATTTATTACACCAATTATATCGTATTATATATTTGTTAGCTTATTAACAAGAAGTGATGTTAGCAATTTCTGTAATAGCATAAAGTGTGGAAATATAATTACCATTACCATTGAGGACATGTTTTAATTATAATATTAACCTACAATTTGGAATTATCTTAATACAGTGCAGGGTTTGTCTGGAATATGATAGTATATTAGTTAGTTTAAGGGATGATATTATTTTAATAATTAGCTTGGAATATGGAATTATGTGGATAACTGGGCAGTGACTTGAGTTAGCATTTAAGTACAATTTATTTAGGATGTTTAAGATTCTTCTTATTTATATGAATTGAAGGTATATTTTTTAATAACCTGTATCGTGCTAATGGCTGCCACGTAACTGATAAAAGGTATTCACACATCGG
This sequence comes from Paralvinella palmiformis, assembly GCA_025642065.1. Lineage (NCBI taxonomy): Eukaryota > Metazoa > Annelida > Polychaeta > Terebellida > Alvinellidae > Paralvinella > Paralvinella palmiformis. The sequence goes on along the minus strand of JAODUP010001089.1, from coordinate 90,667 downwards.
ATATCGGGTCAATTGCATATTGAAATGGAAGTTTATGATGAAAAATCCCGAATTGGAAACGGAATTTAAATCTATGGATTTAAATTGCTCAAATTCACATAATTGTGTTGTGATACAATTTTTCTCTCATTCGTGTATGTTGAAGGATTTATAAATATAGACTTCAAAATAGAATGATGATGGTAACATTTCTTCATCACTGAGATATGCCATAATCTCTTATTATGATTATGACTATGAGTTGTGTGATATCTGGATTAGTTGCTGTATGATGAGTTGTTGTCACAACAGGAAGTGAATTACCGCAGTTTAAAGACTGAATATAAAAATAATTTGACTGGAATTAGAGCTGATAGATTAGAGTTCACTCATTTCTGATGTACACATGTCTAATGGTTATATCAGTATATGTTCGTTGCTAATCTAAGGACTTAACACTCTCATCCATATACCGATGTATCACTCTTTACAGGCCGTTTTGGTGAAAGTCATCAGTATGGTTCTTGTTCTAACCTCCGACCTTTGGGCTTGGCCATCAGTTAAACAAACTAATTGACTTAGGGAGTCTTCGGACAATGCTCACTGATGACCTCTCTCTAATGGACATTCTAGTCAAACGGCGCGCCATTGTAACAAGGAGTCTGTTGGTATAATAGCCAAGTTACCATAGCAGGAGAGAGTATATATTTACCATAGCAACGGATCGCAACATACATCACGCTGGATGTTCTCATAGACGCCATGGGGAGGAGGCTGAACCTGGAGCATCTCTCCGAGGAAGAGTGTGAGCAGGTACTAAAGGTGATACAGCGAGATTTCGAACTTCGGCAGAAAGAAAAAGAAAGACTCAGGTGAGTGGATTTCATTCATACCTGTCAGGGTGTTACCGTGAACTCTCAATGTTATTCTGTCCATCCAATACAGGGCTGCTCTTGAACGTCCACATGGGAGGAACTGAAACAACGATCGCGTGATTATGATGACGAATCTGTTCATTTAATCGTCTGTTTCATTTGTTTGCATATTAAGATAATTGATGTTCAGTAATAAATTAATGTCATGCCGAGTTTGGATATTCAGTTGTCTGTGTGAGATTAATGGTGCTGCTGGTAACATTGCCAATATTTATGGCTTATATAAAGTTATCATCATAATGCCTTTGAAGTACCATCCACACTGGTGTTAAAGATATGTTTATATAATCATTGATGCAGTTTCACGTGGGTTTTTATCTCTCAACATTACAGACCAGAGGTAACGTCCGAATCACATAAACTAAATATTCAATTATGGATCATGCGTGTATATGAATCTTAATTGACTACAGTTATAACTTATAAGATAAAATAAAGAACTTTTATTCGTTTATGTGGCCAGATTTTGCTGGTTCGCATCATCCACTCAACTTTTCATACAATATGTGACATATATGTATTTGACATGTTATAGAGGGACAGATTTTGAATTTTCCAAGAATTCCTCAGATGTTCAGCGATTGTCATAAACATGAGTGTGTGTACTGACAGATGTTAATGAGAATAATACATCATGTTTTTTGTTGGGTTGACTTGGTGTGGATAGATTTCTACGGTCACGTGTGTGGATATCGAAATTCACATTTTGTATTCAGTAGTTAATCTGTCTGATTGTAATGAATGAGGCATCTGATCGGGCGCGAACGCGCATGCGCGTGTGTTTGTGTGTGAACTGGTATAGATAAGAATTCGTTGTGCTGATGGTTTTGATGCATACAAGTTAAATATATACTTGAACACACGTTTTAAGATTATAAATAATAAGAGTATAAATTAGCAGAGGAAAGTGGACTTCCTACTTATTGTAAAACAAACAAACACACGCACAGCACGCACGCACAGCACACACGCACACACACACACACAAACACACTGATGCACACACTGAACCGTATGTATATTTTGTGCGACTTTCAGAAAGTATATTCTAATATAGCACAGGATTTGTATTCAATTGTGGTATTTTTAACTAGACTAGGAGACGCGTCATGATGACCACCTGATTTGAGAGACCAACTCTTTTAAGTGTGGTCCCTCTAATTTGCTAGCTCGATCTCTCTTGAAGATAAATGACTATCAGATGTTTATTGCAAGGAGGTCTCTAAAGACAGATTCTACTATAGTGTGCTCTTGTGTTTTAATGCTTTGCTACTTTTATATTTAAAATGCAACAATTGTTAAATTTAAATTTGTTGATTTCTAGCCTAAAGAATTGACTGATTCTGGTTATATTTAAAGGTCTTACTCACTTGAACCTCTGATGGACATTATGATGGCACAGTAGTTAGAGTTGTGCCTTGCAAACCTTCCACCCAACCCTTTTTTTTTCCGGGGTTTTGGTTTGTTTCCCCCAAACCCTCTAAACCTTCTTTCCCCCATTTCCTTTTTTTTTTTGTTTTACAAAAGTAGACATAAAACAACATCATTTAATATTCCATGATATCAACCTGTCAGTCAAACATCATTCTCAATTTCCCAGGGAACATACTATATATATATATATATATATATATATATATATATATATATATATATACTTGTGTCCATTAGAAAATCATTCCAAAAGCTCAGGTCATCTATCAAATACTATTGAAGGTACCAATATCTCAGTTCAAGTCATGCTGTGATTGTGCATTTAGTGTTGTACCACCCATTTTGTATGTGTTTGTATGTATGTATGTATGTATTATATATATATATATATATATATATATATATATATATATATATATATACTAATTATAATCCACATAGTAATTAATCTGTCACTATTGGTGTAAGTATGATAACCAGCTAGTTGGTGGTTTCGAATCAAAGACCTTCTAGATTCTACTGTTCACGACTTCACCATTGAGTATTTGAAAACTAGGTTGTTGTTGTTGTAATTTATGATATGTCGCCTCTCTGACGGCTATCAAACTATCGGATCTTGTTTATGATATTACTGAGTGGTTACCTTCACTCCTGTGTACTTGAGGCTACTCAACAGTTTCTATTTCTTGACATTTGTTTAATCTGATCAACCATTAAGTATTATCCAGTGTATGAGGAGAGCGTACAGAGAGGTCAAAATTCCATCTGTCTCATCAACTATTTGCTTGCCTTTGGAGAAAACTATCACTGAGATAGTTGAGTAGCTCTTCGCATTTCTCATTTTATTTTTGCTTGAGCGAACAACGAGTTTCTCAGTCTTTTTGTGTATATATATATATATATATATATATATATATATATAGTATGTGTGAAGATGGTTTTTAGGATTACCGGTGGTCTTAGAAATAGATGTTAAATATTTGTGATTGATATCTTTAAAGAAGTGGTCCATCAGTTCTTTTCACTGAGCCAAGGTGGTCCCTTAAGGCAAATGGTTTAGAGATAGGTTTTGTTCTACGTGACGATAATTACTAACATCGCTTAATTGTAAATATTGTTATCAGTTTACCAATGAACAGTATTTAACAATTTTTCTGACAATTACCGGAACTATTACTGTTATTTAGCTAATTAGCATATTAGTGTAGATGTTATTTAGATAAACAACAGAACTGGTGCTGTTATTTAGCCTATTGGCAGTGGGTAGCTACTGTCAGTGGATATAATACTGACAGACACTGTACTTTTGTGATGATCACTTCACGCTATCTACAGGAAATAAGTTTATGATTACAGGTAATCGTGGGATGATTTAAAATGTTCACCTCATATTAATGAAGATGAAAAATAAGATAAAACTGACTAAATAAATTTGATAATTTTCTGAACACTTATTATTATTATTATTATTATTATTATTAATATTATGTTTCCAGTAATCCAATCATTACCTCAAGAATATTCGTCAGTGTAACTCATACCATTTGTATTAAATATTGTTTGTATTGTATGTATTCAATCTAAGTTTATATTCTAGAATATTCTAATCCACCAGATTATAAAACCAATCAAGTTACCTTTTCTAAAGATTTTCATAAAGCAAGTAATTATCCTTTTTGCATTGTGTGTGCGTGTCTGTGTGTGTCCAAATTATGTTTTTGTCACACCTTTACCTACAATGTCGTTGGAATCGACGAATTCCATTGTCCAAGCCACAACCATGGAATGTAAATATGAAGCTGACCGTCATTACTCATAGTATTCCAGAATATGACGATTAAGGTGAAGATCACAATCAATTGTTTGTCTACTTCAGCTAACCTGACATTCTGATAGAGAATTTGTTTACATTAGCCTCGATCAGGTCTAGATCTTTCTCACTGAATGATGACGGCACAATATAATGATGAAATGATCAAATAGAATATATGTGATGACCTCAGTTTCCTGCTGGCCAGTCCCTCCTTCTTGGTCCTAATTAATGATCGGCCCCCAAACCTAGTTTTTGAGTTTTTATAAATTAGACCTATGTTTATATAGAACTGTTAACGTGATGATAAACTATTATGGAGCAGAGAATTGTTAGGATATGGTTTGTGTATTTCTTGTAGAGTGCAGGCGGATCCACGTATGAGGTCAAATCCGGGAAGTAATCTGGTAGATGAATTTTTTTTATTCCCAAACAGTTCATGACAGTGCCAAAGTCAAGTGTACGATTCCATCAATTCTTGACACACGTATTATAACAAGAAATAACCATGCACGCACGCGCAAACACCGAAAACCGAAAGAACAACAACAAATGAACCACAACAAAAACAACATATTTATTCATTCAGTAGATATATAGGTATGCAGTATACGTGGGCAACCTTTGATGCCTTAAGTTTAGCCGATACACATAAACATTGACAATATACAAGTAACTTACTGGGTTGGATTTAGGTTATTCACCTATTGTGGGCTGGCTAAATTTGTTTAAGTTTTTCAGGCTACAAATATTAATATGCTACTTGGACAGTTGATGGCTGCGTTGGAATGTACGGGCGCGAGACAAAAAACACCCAGAAAAAAAAACTAGACAAAAACGACCACGTGGTTATATTAATTCATTATAAAAAATGTCGTCGGTAGATCACCCCCCCCCCCAATTAACAATTAAGTATCCACAAAGATCCATCCATCCATCCAGTCAAGTGTGATAGCTGTTATATCTGAGATATTGTATTTTAAAGAGCAGTCTTGGATTTAGATTATAAAATACCGGTACACGTTTATTCCCCATTAAATATCTATTATACTCTGATTCTAATGGTGACCTAAATACCGTTAGCTTGATCTCGGTGGTTAATTTAGGTGCTTCAATAATCGCAATTTAATACTGCTGTAGCTTACATAACGAGCAATTTGTAAGTAAACCGAACAGGACACGTCTTGTGTACATTGTCAGATACGGTATCTTTAACAATGTGTGATGAAGTAATTCTCTGTTATATCACTTGGATTATTCGTGCCATGAATTAAAGACCTTCCTATTATTGTGTGATAACAATAAAAGTTAGATATATTACACAAGATAAGATTGTCATAAACTGTTTTATAAACCAAGTGTGGTTCAAATAAGTTCATCATATTTGTTTATGTATTATACAATATATTATGCGCACTTTCAATTTTTTTTATTATTATATGCTAAACATAATTTTAAAAAAACAACAGTTCATGTGATCTGCTGGTAATACTACTTTTTATTAATAGTTCAGATTCGGCAATGTTCTACTTTTAAATCGAAGCAAACTTTGTTTCTCATCACAATTTTATTTTTTAGTTGGAGTTGTCAGAAATGTGACATTAATCTTGATACACCTTAATGAGCTAGAATTATATTATATTATGTAATATATGTGCGTAACAAGTCAATTATTCGATGAAGGTGGTTATACACGACATTAACATTACCACTTACAGACATTTCGGTGACATGCGCACGCACGCACACACACACACACACACACACACACGAGATAATACAGCCATTTGACAAGCCTATAAGTACGATACCATAACATGTTGCCACAAATATTTAATTCTGATCTGTGCGTATAAATAGGTGTATGTAACGACTTTGGGACAACGTTATGACTCATGATATGTTATATCATAATGTAACCCCATGTTTTACTATTATAATCGTTTTTTGACGTTCTGTCCATTTATTGTTTAATATGTGTAAATTGCAATTATTAAACTTTTAGATTTTACTACACACTCTTTATTCATCTGTTAGAATTTATGTAAATTTTTGACGTTCTGATTCATTGACCCAGTTTTTACTTCTGTATTCTTTTGCCAAACGCCTCATCTGGCTGATTAAACTTCACATTTTTTGCTTGTTTATATTTACATTCAGGTCTTAGTTGAGATATTTATCCAATGTTTGATGACACATCAACACCATAAGTTATGGTCTCGTCTATGTCTAGTCTATACAGGAAATAGATGTTGAAAATTGTGTATTTTTTTGAAACTTTTTTGTCTTGTCTGGTACATATATATCTTTTTATTAACATGACACTTTTTGCTGATGTCTGCTATAAAAGGACTGGATAAATACTACACAAGTATGTAATAATCAGTAACTGTAACTTGATATTCAGGTTACAAGTCAAATATTTAAAAAATACTGACTTGACCTTGACATTCATTACAGTTCTTTGAGTTGGACAGTAATGAAATATATGTACTATTTACCTTAATTGTGAATCATTCAAGTTTTTCTATCCTGTTATATGGCAATGATTGATTGATGTTTATTGCCACTGTGACATTGGTTTGCCTTGTATAATGGTGATATATACACTAAACATCAAAACACATCTTTTCACCATCACTTAACATTCCTTATAACTGGATGTTCCTTCAGGACATCATTTCATTTCTACCACTCTCTGCGTTATGATGAAACTATCTAGAACGCCTCCATGGTCTAGCAGTAGCGTGTTGAACTACAGATCACTACCACCATGTTCGAATCCCGGCGTGGGCATATCTGAAGGGTGTTTCATCTTTGACTTCACTTCATTACCTTTGGAGGTCGCTCGGCCCATTTAGCCTACCATGTGCACAAAAGTGGCCGTAAAACATCCATCATCATCATCATCATATACACAGAATTAACATTGCAACATTTCTGGAAGTGTAAAGCAGGAATTTTGTGTATATTTTTGTTGTTGTATGTGAATAAAACATGATGCTTTTAAAACTTATTCATCTGGTACTTGAGGTAGTCTATCGCATAATTAAAATTGTGCCTCCTGTCCAATACTACTACTACTACTACTAATAATAATAATAATAACAAATGAGATAGAGAGATACTATCTATTATCATCCTGTTTTATTCCACAACTTAAAGACCAAAATTTTCTTGAATTGAATATTTTCTTTGGATGTTTTGTGTGAAGTTCTCAATTTTATTTATGCAAGAAGACTATTTATATAGTCAAGCTGGTAGTGTGGTTGACCGCAGATCATTAGAAACAGAGTTCATCCGCCTATTTCTTTAAGATGTTTCAACCTTCACTTCCACTCTATAGTTTTCACCGATTACTAATGGCCTGGCTAGTTTACTATGTGCACAGAGGTTTCTGTAAAACACCAATATACTAATTGCCTAGAAATGAGGTATGGCATCAGCTCTAGGTGTCGTATCAATACTAAACGCGAAATGCCTCCAAAGAAAACCTGTTGTTACCCATATAATAATAATAATAATAATAATAAATGCGGAAATGGCATTTATTTTATGTGGCTGGCTACTTGAAATGAGGGAGACACATATTTACAGATTCATCACAAGAACCAATCCAAAATAATTTAGAATTTACAGTATATGGCATATTCTGTGGAGAAAACCTTGCCTGTTGCTAAAGATTTAAAAAGTTTTCTTCAAATTGGACGATCGATATTTCAGAAATTTATATGTAAATATTGCCATATAGATATTAGGGTTGTGTAATTTCCTTAAGGAGGTGAAGTAGGATAGGTCTACATAGAGTTTTGTTTGGATGAGTATTAATTGTTTATGATAAAAAGGAGTGATACCCGAAGAGAACTGTATTAATATGAGGATATTTTTATGGATAATTTCACATTTATAAGAAAAGCTGATGATTTTGGATTCCCAGAAAAGTGACTGAATCTTAAATAAGTTAGTAATTTAAAAATGATCATATACATCTATGATAGTGTTGTGTCTTAATTAACTGACTGTTTGTTATATAACGGGTATGTAATGAATTGTAATTACTATCGTGTCTCGCGGAGGCCAATGATTTGAAAGCAATATTCCTTTTATTACTTTTAATGTATAATATATCATTTCCTTTGTACCATAAATAAAAATAAATCATTGCCAGACATTGCATAATTCCTGTTCAAATACTGATTTACCAAAATTGCTGGTCTGTGAAAAGGCTTTGTTTAATTTGAGCAACCCGAGTATGTTTGTCAGGTCATCTAATATTAGAGGCAAATTGTTTGCTGAGAGAGAGATTTAGTCATGAAGTACATACACAATAAAACAATCTTGAAGAGGACAACTCAGACAAACTCTGCTTTATGAACATTTCGATTTGAGATAGATACTGTCTATAAAGGATTATAATTATGTTTAGATGTTTAGTTTCTTTGAAATAAACAATTATTGTTAAATTTGATTGATTCTGATAGCATTATGTGCCATTTGTTGTGTTTTGTCAAGGTACACGTTTCACTGATTGGACAATTAACCAGATCCTCCCCCTTACGATTCTTGATAAAAATGGAGACACTGTTTCTTAAAGAATCTTGCATCCATTTAATTATGTTAATTTCGATCCCGAGCCCAGATATCATTATGAATATTGTCAACACACACACACACACACACACACACACACACACACACACACGTGTTTGTGTGTATATGTATGTTTGTGTATGTGTCTGTGTTTTTTGTGTGCGCGCATAGGTATGTTTGTTTATATGTCTGTGTGTGTGTTTTTGTGTATGTATGTATGTTTGTGTGTGTGCGCGCGTGTGTAACGTGTGTATAACGTGTGTGTCCGTGCATAAATCAAGCCACCAGTTGGAGTGAATTTCTACAGCCTAATTTGTCTAATACATGTAAAAATATCATAAACAACTAACATTTCTATTTTTCCACGAAGTCTGATTGCCATTTGCCAGGTGTCGAGTTAATTGTCCCATGGTCACCTGGTAATGAATTATAATTAGTTATTTGGCTCTTAGCCAGTGATGTGAAGGCTACCATTTGGCATAATATAACAGCTTTGGGTACAGTTGTGTTCTAGTCTTTCATAGTGTATGGCAGCATATGTGCCTGTTTGTCTGTGTGCGTGTGTGTGTATTTGCGAGTGTGTGTGTGTGTCTCTCTCTCTCTCTCTCTCTGTGTGTGTGTGTGTGTGAAGTGATGCAGATATTACAATATATGATGTGTTGGTTAATAATAAACCATATAGATGACTTTTCTCTTGCCTCGGGCCAGATTCGATGTGTTATGAAAAGCGAATTGTTGTCAACATTTTCTCACAAAGTGGCCCTTTTATAACAGAATGAACGAAGCGATGGTTTTTAAGAAATCCATCGTGCAGTGAAATAGATTCTCGTTTGTACGTACAATCAATAATTGTGTCATCTCTCCGCTGCTGTCCATGTTTATATAGCATTCTGCAGAAATGCCAACCACAACTGCATCGCGATGCAGTGACAACATTCGTGTTGAGTGATTTGAACGCAAATCGCTCGACGTCCTGATGAATATTTGAGGGGATTAGTTTACGTTTCAATAGTTCAGCGAATACCAGGTGGATAAACCAAACACGACTTGATTGTGATCGCATCAAGATATACTTGTCGTCGTTCTCATTATCGCTGCTTCTGGTGTTGCCGTGGTTATATTGATTTTGGCTGAAGGAAAGGATTGATCGAGTTGATAAGCAAAGGTGTAAAGGATGGCAGGGATTGAATGGAAGTTGAATGAAGACGAATGAAAGTGGCTCACTTCAGTTCAATAATTGTGGAAATGTGCTATGGCATTATGGGATGTGATGCATCACTCTGGAATACAACAGGCAGCAACAATAGTCATGGCTTGATGATGATGATGATGATGATGATGATGATATTTTAGAACACTGACATCAACATGTTGTTCTATTCCATATGTACTTCCAGGATGCCATTATGTCAAACTCAACTAGTTCGCCTGTCACTGGTTATACAAACCGGAAGCAGCTGAGGCATTAACTGCACTTTTAATGGTGTCAGACAGTGCAGGGGCGACTGTAAAATTTTCAGTTTTCATTTTATTAAACCAAATTATATTTTCATTTATGTGAACCAGTATTTATTACACGCGTTCTTCACTGGATCAGTGAGGATCGGCTACATAGTTAGAAAGAGAAAACCTGGTTCGGCTGATCCTATATTCTATCAGTTCCATTATTAAGTAGAGTCCATTAGTTGTCCAGTCTGTCGATACAGTTATGCTGTATTTAGCCTTCTATATGGTCAGTAATTACAGGTATCAGGTGTGTTGGGTGTTGTGTGTTGAGAAGGGTGTGGCGCGGTGTCCAATCTGATAATCTATAAACTATACACATTTATGTAAACAACGTGATATCGGGTAGCAGCAAAACCTGATTTGTTACAGACTCCTCACACTGAAGACGTAATGGCTCAAACACTTGGTGCCGTTATTTTCTGTTACGTTTGGTAACATTTTGCAAGCTTTTAGAAGGATATACGTAGACACTGATTAACAGGTTATTATAAATATCCTGGCCAGTACATCGTCTACTATCACTGGCGTTAGTGATAATAATATATCCTATCACCACATGTACGCGTGCCAATTGTTATGAATAAGTGGCAGAAGCAGAGGGAAAATCATTAATCTGTAGACTATCATAAAAACATCATATTTTGTTTACATATAGTACTAATCAGATTGGTGAATGATTTATTTTGAAAACCTGCTAAATCCAGAATGAGTTTACATATTTTATTAGATCAAGTACTTATGATGAACACCAGTCTAAACTATGAAGGAATGGCAGTGTATTTATTTGGAATATCATGTTGAAAGGTTTTGTATTCCTTTGTGTTTTTTGGTTGTTTGAAAACCCCACTCCAGTGAATATGTCGAAAGAAGGTGTTACTATATTTACAAATGCAAATATTTCTTAATTGAAAGCATGTGGCTTTTGCTATAATTTACTATTCACAAATATTTCATACACGTTGAATACTTTTTTGGAGACATTCATTTTCGGCTGCATTCATGGCGCTGTTCTGAAGATTTTTGCTTCTAATTATATTTTTGTGAATTAATCGAAAGGAGATGTCTCCGTTTCGAATTAACCTTTTTTTGGCGTGAAAAGCAATACAGTCCGTGAAATTCAGAAGTTTGTATGTCACTGTTTTGTGTTACCACCCTGTTGTAGAGAACAGTCTTTTAGCTTGGATTATACAAGTAATTTAAATCTGGAAGTAATAGTAAACATTATAAAGTAGTTTTAGTTTTTATTAAAAAGGTTTCTCCATTGTGTCGAGCAAAGAAGCTGTTTTACTTGAATTCCACCAAAAGTAAAGAAAACTAACATAAAAGTTTTATCTGTGCTAATATGTTAAAAATACCTGTGTACTTCTAAGTCTGTGTAAATTTGCACCAATCGAGATCGGTTTAGATGACGTAGATTATTAGGCATCAAGCATCTAATAACAATAAAAATTATGATAATAATATTAATAATGTTGATTTAATAAAGAGACTTAGAAGTCTGTACTCTATAGAAATGTGTTGTTTTCAAAATCCAGTTAGAAATTTAAATGATTGACAATATTTTCTGGGGATTGCATCCTTGCCCATAATGTACCCTTGTAAGGCAAGTCGTTCTTTGTTCATCCACGCCTGGATACTGGTTCTGGAGTGAAAAAAAGTGTCGTGCTTTTGTTTTGCCAATATAAATATGACCTTGTGTGCTTCAGATTTTATTACTGACCATTGACTGAATGATAAGAGTTTAGCAGAAAGTTGGCAGGATATAATCCATATTAGTCCCGGATCTGTGTGTATGTGTACACTGTGAACTAATCAATGGCGGATAGCAATATCAGTAGCACGATCATGGTCGGCTAGAGTATACTGATATAACTCTCCTGGATCAGAATGTCTCTGGATCTGTTGATTATGTCCTCAGCTAGTACATACTGGATCTGGCATTACATCTTCCATGGATTATGTTGGATCATCAAACATGGATCAGCAGGGATCCATATCGTCCTCTCTTCTGGTCAGGAACAGCACAGGTAGATATTGTTTTGTTTGTTCCTTTGCCTGCCACAGCAAGGGCTCCCTCTAAACCTTCCAAACGTTATTTAGCAAGATATACTTTTGTAAATGAATTTCAGCAGAGATTCATGGTGATCCATGATGTATTAAATGAGCAAGCCATTGATTGATCTTCAGTTACCCATTACAGGGTGCCTCCTTAGCCTAACCGGTAGTGTGGTTGGCCACAGATCAATAGAATCTGGGTTCAAACCCCAGTTAGGTTACATCGCCAGGGTGTTTCATCTTTCACTTTGCCTGATTGTCTTAGGTGGTTGCTTGGCACATAAGGGGCACAATTACCTTGTGCACATTTACATTTATAATTCGTATAACAATCTACAGCGGATTGTAACATACCTAGGAATACTCACAGTCGTATTTTTATTTGGGTAAATAGTAGCACCGTTTAACCTTATGTCCGATAATTGGAAACAATATCATATACCTTTAAACGAATTTTTGTTGGATTCTTGTCCGCGATATAGACTTTTACTTCATAGAAAACTTACCGAACCAGTTAAAGCGATGTATTCTCGTGTTGCTTTTCAATGAAAAAGTGTCACCCACCAACAGTAAATAGACAGCACCGCCAGCTTTATCCTCAAAATAACCTCATCATCCCGGTTCAGGACGAGTCGACTGGTGAAAGGCGAGCTGGTCACCGGAATTATAAGGTCGTCTTCACCCGAACTCACTTCTGAGTTCAATACGCAGGCTCGACATCATCGACTGCTCTTTTTTGTCTATTTCGCTTGTAATTCATTACCAGCAGATGACACTCCGGACGGTGGATATCTCTGTCTGTAATTTAAGGAATAATTACCATAATTATAAGTAATAATGTTGCTGAGAGCAGAATCCTAAATATGGTTCAGTCTGATGATATGGGGGGGGGGTCTCCCGGGGGTGAAACGCATTTCTCTTCGTTAATTGACCTTTCATCTCATAAAGGAAGAAGGCGTTTCTACGCGTCCGTGTGCGCTTATAGTAATAACCTCATATAGTAGTCCAGACTTGTATCACTGCCATCAAAACATGGTAATTGAGTGATGACATTTGAGGTGCGAGTAAACAAATTACGTGAACCAATCAGGTGATGTGTTTATTAATTACTAATACCACTGGGGATGTTCTGGTTATTGTGGAAGCTCTTTCGTAATGGATTTTTTAAATTGGCACCGATTAATGGTTTTATTCGCTGCAGTGATGAAGAATTCCAGATTTTGAGCCCATTTATTTCAGTACGTTTTCTCAACAGGAGTTATTTAATACTAGGAAAATTTGCAAGGAAAATATTTGTAATAAACTAGAAAGTTATTATTAATATTATTAAAGTTTTTCATTATGGTGAATGTATTTGGGTTTGATAACGCTCGCATATCTCTTTATACAAGTTTCAAAATTAGAAAGATTGCAGGGTTTTCAATTATCATTTTCAGACAAAATTTACAGCATCTGTGTGTGTGTATGTGTGTGTATGTTCGTATGTATGCGTTCGTATATATATATATATATATATATATATATATGCGTGTGTGTGTGTGTGTGTTTGAAACAGAAAGAGCCAGCTCACTTTTGTTTTTTCAGCCCCAGACGACCGCATTCACAGTTTTAATAAAACCTCAAACTGGTGACTGGTTGGTTGTATACACAAAACAGACATTACTGAAACAGCCAGCTAACAGATTTACTTATATAAACTACAGTAATCTAAATTCTGCATAATTGAAAACTACATACATGTGATTACTGGTTTAGAAAGAAAGTTTGATTCAATTCCCCCTGTGCGCGTCAGTTGGAGAGCTGTAGGCAGTGTTTTAAAATATATATTTTCACACACACACACACGCGCGCGCGCGCACACACACACACTGCTATTTGTCAATGTTGTCACACCATTATCTATTGTAACCAGGCAGATGAGTTGGCCGCAGACAGGTTCGTGTTTACTTTCCACATGAGTGACCCCCCGACCTGACCTACCCTAATAAACCAGTTAACATTCTCCATAGCTCCACCCCTCCATTCACCACACACACACACACACACACGCACACATATATTTGGTCACATACACACTGTCACCATTGGCGTGGGTCGGCGTATCACACTCTAGCCAAGTTATCTGTAACATGTTGTTCGGTGACATATTGACCTTTGCAACCTGTTGCAAGTGAATAAATGTTACATTTAAAAAAAAACTTGAACTTGATGCAAAGTTTACAAGTTGTCAGTGCATGTTGGAAGGCTTGGAGTATTCCTGAAGCTGCAGATGGCAAACTAGTCATCAGATGTTCGAGTAACAAACATCTCAGGTTAAGAGGTTGATTATGTGTGCAGCAGAACTTGACAGCTATGGTAGCATCTTGAAATAGTTTTCTCTGAATACATCAGCGATGACGTTCAAGCCGTGTTATTTCCAGTGCCATACTTGTACCTGGAAATGGGATGTCAGAATTTGGCATTAGATATGGTGAGAGACTTCAATGTTACATCACAAGTACTACACAGTGCAAAAGGGCTGCGTGACATGACGGATACTTAAAGCGTGTATATATTCTGAAATGGGTTTGTCACTTTAGCGGTGCCATATGGCTTACATTTAGCTTTAAAACTTGGCTTAAACCCAACTGTGAGCATTTTCAACGCACCAACTGTACAACATTACGAAGGAATGAATTATGTGTGCACTCGATATGTGCATATGCGGTGCTTCATTGAATTAGTGATGGTTTGTTTGTGGAGATTTGACTCCGTGCTGCTCTTTCAATAGAATGTATTCTTTTTGCTCGCTTCTGGAACTATTCATAATAAGCTTACAGCGCCACCAGAATTGTGTTCATGGTCAAACTTGTTTTGTAATCGATAGGCTTAAGGGAGATATATACTTTCCGCTGATTTATTCAGTTCAGATACAGTAGTGAGAGATCGGTGCATTAGCAGCGTGAGAAGTGAACTCAGATATGGCTGAGGATAGAGTTCGTCAGTTAGTTGCTTGGCAGCTGAAACAAATTGAAGCACGGAACCGGAGATCCGAACAGGATCGTTTTCGCGAACAGGAGTACTTCAGGATGTTTCAGTACGGCGGGGAGGAGCTTTCGGGATATCACGATGAGAATCATAATGTCGGTAATGCATACGGGCCAAAGATTACTTCCGGTATGCCGAGTCCGATAGGTGATGGACTGAAATTTAGCCTTCTGAGCTCAAGGAACAGTTTATTTGTGGATGATGATATCGAAGGCTGTACTGAGGTACGTGGATCAATGCCAAATATTGGTCATAATGGATCGTCAACGAATCGGTCGTGTTTTTCATCGTCGTGCCATTCAATGCCATCGGGATTACACACACTGTCCTCCGAAGATCCCGGTTGTTCGAGAGAGGGCAATTCCGGAGATGATACATTCGCTGCCAAACAGACGAGACAATTGCCGGTTTCAGTTGAAACCTGTTTTTCTCCAGCTGGTGGCTTTCAGAGAAACTTCGGCGTCCGTAGGTCAAGGTCTTTCAGCGGTCGCGCGAACATCAGGAGGAAAAGTGAAGTGGAGCCGCCGATGGAACTTCCCCGACCAAAAATATTACATAGACGAGAATTCTATGGCTCAACTCCGGCATTATCTAGTCACATGATCAGTCATATGGGCTGGATGGACAATGCTCCCTTTGATGGGCTATTATCACCTCCACCAGCAGACAACAGACCACTTTCTGCGAGTTCCTTCTCGGTTCCTCTTAGTTCATGGTCGAGTATGTCAAGTGTGACGGGCAATCGGTAAATTACTAAATTAATCCATAGATTTTAATTGTACTAGGTAGCTTGTAACATTTTAACAGTTGTACTACAGACAGAAGTATTATTTACGCATGTTTAGTTTGGTTATAGTTTTTCCAACAGAACACCTTTCTTCACAAGTTGATCAGAACTGGCAATTTTGAAATTAACTGAATAAAACAACAATTTTACCTCAGATGAGTTCGTAGCTCATCTTTGAGAAGAATGCTATTAATTTAAGACACCTAATACGTTGAATTTCTCGTCTTATTTAACAGCAGAAGAAGGTTCACCTATTTTGACTTATGTCACGAAATAATGTTACTGATTAGAAACATAACAATATTTCTATGCGTTGCATTATGAATTATAACTGTTTGGGTTTTACTCTTTACAAATACCTGCACTAGGCAACCAGCCGCGTGGGGCATGCTTCAGAAGTTATACCTTTTTCAAGAACGTTTTTCTAGCAGCACTTTAAAACTTGTATTTTATTCTGCTCCGTATGTTTTCTCACTAGTAATGTTTTCTATATTTAAATGTTTGAGTGTTTTTACTAGTTAGGCTTGCACTAAGTCAGATTAGGTATCGTGCCAGTTTTCATCCATTTGAATGAGGTAGTCATTCATCTCAACAAGTCCGATAAAACATATTCCCGTAGGAGTGTTATTTGGCCCGTGATACTGATAGCCGAGTCATCATGGTTCAGGTATTTTAATTTATTACAAACAAAAAAGTACTCCGAATAGACTTTTTGCTATACATATCGTCGTTTACTGATTTGGCCTCAACGTTTAGTGGCCTGAAGCAAAAACTATACATTTATGTTAAGTTACACAGTGACTTGTCATTTGAATGAACATTTCTGATATAAAAAGATCACGAAATGTAGCCCAATAACTTGTATTTATCATTACCTTTATAATATAGGGAGCTGTGGGCCTTGAGCTAAACATTTGCATAATGCTGTTTACAATACACGAATTCATTATGTTTTTGTTTTAACAGTAACTGGCTTTGTGTTAGACATAGCTGTATAAACAAGGCCTTCTTTTATATGCGAACAATGTACGGTTTGTTGAGAAAACACCACTCCGTATGTCTTGTGGACGAAACGAAAACCTCCCATCCCCATAATGAAGGTCAGGAACTTTAGTATCAAGCATACTCATCATAAGGCAAAGGTTACAATAATAGTTTTCAGTAGGTGATAGTTTACTCTGGTGAATGTTTAAGATTTCAACTGAAATTGATAGTTTTATAAGTTTAATGGTTATTTTCAGCCTGTTAAAACATAACATGTTATTATATATAATTTCAATGTGGGAGTTAAAATACTATGTAGTATATTTTGTTTTCGGTTCTAGTCAGCATAACTTTGTCATTTATCATATTGATTTTTGGCTGATAAACTTCTGTTGCTTTTTGATTGATTGATTTTCTTACGGTTCACGATTTATGATCATGAAACAGGTATAGCACATGAATGTGCGAGTACTTATTTCCAGTTTGGTTCCTTTGATTGAGTGGTCGTTCATAACTCCACCCCCACCACTCGCAGGGGAGCAATGGGGAGAGATGGAGCCGAAATACCCCGAGGGTGGTCACTGCCAGTGTGTATTATGACCTCAGGGGATCTTTAGCGTCACCCTATTTTAATAAATTCAGTGGAATACGGCTGCGCTATTTAACTTGGTCAACCAGCCACCCACGATATTGTGAGTCGAGAAATTAATGCTCATGAAGGAAGACTTTGGCCCGTCATTGGCTGAAGGTTCTCTTTTATGAGAAGATTGGTATTGCTCCAATGGAGTGGCTGGGTGGGTGGGGGTGGGGGATCAGTAAGATTATATGGAGGGATTTTCAAGTGGCAGGGGACACTCATTTGCTATTGATATTATGGGAGTATTGGAGATGAGTTTTTTTAATCACTGGTCCTTTAAGATTCGATACTTAGTAGTTACTGTTGTTGATGGATTTATTTCATTATTATAAATGAATGACCTTACTTTGTCATTGTACGATGGCTTTCAGCGGCGAGGCAGGTTTACAGTTACATTGGGTTGTCGCTTGTGGCGGATGCTTTTAATTGTAAGAACTGACAGTAGTCCATGCTTGACCATTAACTTCATATCTGATAGACTGATAGATAAGTAGAAGCTGTTATTGTTGAAAACTGAGTACCATCTCGTCGTCTGGGAGTTTGTCCAATCTTCGGTTGATTTACTGGACTCGCTCCAGAGTTTATGTCAGTTTTTCTTGTTTACGTTGCTTTCCAGAAGCAACGAAAAGCTCTTACTCGGCAGAAAGCGATATATATGTATTATATATTGTGCACATTGTGCCATTTGCCTTTAGGCACATTGGCTGCGTAATTATGATAAATCAAAAACGTTATACAATAAATCGAATTTGTAAAGGCGTGTACATAACAAAGAAGACAAGGGAAACAGTTAATAAATGTATTATTAATGACCATTTCAGTGGCGAAAGGTAAATTATTGACGCATTGTTGTATTAACATCATGTTTGAAGTAAATGTATTTTTGTAAACGTTTCTTTTGTATATTTCTGATTATTTTGAAGATATCATATCTCAGATTCTTATCAACATCAGATTACAGAGTTTTCCATTTAATTTAACTCTCCAAACAATTAACTGCTGTGTATACTTGAAAGAGTTTTCCTTTTATTTGTAAGTAGCCATGAATTTGTCAATTTTGCATTTCTTGAATGTAATGTATTATTTAAACCTGCCGTTTGTTGACAAGTTTGGTTTATAATGTATCTGTGCCAAAGTAATTAACTTTAGTTATCAAAAAGAATGTTTGCTATATGCATATATTATAATACATCGTTTACACGTAACTACTATGACATTCAGATAGATGGAAGCTATCGGATTCCTGATTGAAATAGATGTACGTGTATGTGTGAAATGTTTAATATTTATTATGTATCGTCAGAAATGATGGATCGTAGTAAAACCTAATTAAATCAGAAGGAATCACGTGATATTTAGACCAACATGATCATTCTATTTCCAGCAAAATAGAAGAAGAGGTGGAAGGAGAGAGCAAAAAGACGGTTATTCTCTCCAAACAGAAAGCCTTCAATGAGAACTGTTGTATGAGATGTTTCTCTCGCTTTTTGTTCCTTATCAATCAAAAGGTTCAGTGCTATCAGTGTCAGTATTTTGTGTGTAAGAACTGCTCACATTATGACAACGACAGGAGAGAATATGTCTGCAATGTCTGCAAAAAACAAAAGTTAGTATTATAGCATCACTATTTTCATTCGTACGTTTTCTTTTAAAATTGCAGTTAAGATCTTGATGATGATGTGGAATAAATTAGAAAATCATATTAAACTTATTTGTAAGGTTCTTAAAACCTACTTATTTAAATTAGCCTATTTATAATATATAAACCAGTGTATTTATGTATAAAATGTGTTCGTGTCATATGAGCTTAGAACATGTTTTATATTTAAAGCAGCTGAGAAAAATTCAAGTGGAATAAGGCACTATATAATATACTTTATTTTTATTTATTTATTATTATTTATAGTGATGTCTTCAAAAATTAATTTGTACACATGAATTTCTTCATTTTTTATACTCTACAATGTATTTGCACAAATTCAACAGAATTGTGTTAATTCATTCATTAAAATATTGATCTGTCCTAGCACGTAACTTGAATAAAATTTGTGGCTGTTTTTTTTAAAGATTATATAAACTGGTAAATTAAACAAAATTAAATTTACATTTGTGAGAGATATATTTGTTTAGTTTTTTCTTCTTCTGAGCCAATCTAAGCAGAAAATTTGTTAATGAAACTCATTGAGTTGTAGAATTTTAAATGTTTTATTCTAAATTGTTTCCTTTTTGTTAAATAGGGAACTTCAGAATCAGTCTCTCAACTGGTTCTATGATAGCGTCAAAAATAAGTTTAAACGTTTTGGAAGTGCTAAAGTGGTGAGGTCATTGTACAAGAGACGATTAGACTGTAAGTATGAACTCCCTCTCTCATGCACGCATGCACGCACGCACAAACACGCACACACACGCACACACACATTTGAAAACATTTAATATTTATTCAGTTATTTTACTTTCTTTCAGCTGATAGTGAAACCGAGATACGCCATGAATCATCAATGTATAACTCCGAGCCCATTGGACGAAGGTCAAGGCAAGGTCTACACGGACTGTTTGAAGTGGACCTGGACCAAACAGAGAAAGGTAATCGATGTAAACAACAATGGATGATGTTGGTGTTAACTTTGTGATTAAAAGTATTAGCTTTTGGGATAATGTGGTGTCAGTGTAGCTTTGTTTGTTTGCGTCTAGGTGTGGAAGCTTTATGAGTGTGCATATGTATGAAGATTGTCAGAGTATATATATATATATATATATATATATATATACTTTAGGATGATGATGATGATGATATTATTATTATTAATGTTAACAGTAATAATAGTATAACTATATTCCTATAAGTCCAGTATTAAATGTATGCAATCATATTGTTTGGTAAGGGCGCCTCCATGGTCTAGGGATAGCGTGTTGGACCACAGATCAATACGATCCGTGTTCGAATCTTGGCGTGGGCATATCTGGAGGTTGTTTGATCTTTGGCTTTGCTTCATTATTTTTGAAGCTCGCTTACCATGTGCACAGAAGTGGCCGTAAAAAATCAATGAGCATCAATCATCATATTGTTTGGTAAACTTAGTGTTCAAATACAATAGTTTATTATGTGGTGTTTTATGTAATTTGCCTAATTTTAAGAAGCTGTGCAGTGCAGGTCGATTTTTGAAAATTGTGAATGGCATGATAGCCATCTAGTTTCATTGTTGATTTGGGTAAGAATCTCGCTGGTAGTCAAACGAGCCATTGATGCTTTTTACAAGGCCAGTCACCTTCTAGTGCTGCCATCTGGTGAACTGGTTAGAAAGTAATTTGTTAATGAAGTCTCTTCACAGTATGACAGGGCTATCTCCTGTTCTGTTATAAAAGTGGAGACTTCAATGTAAATACCAGATGCATAAAGAACACTTTAAATAATTCCTGTTAGCGAAATGTTAAGGACAATGTTGTGTAATTGTAAAGAGATAACTCGGTTCTCTTATATTGATGGTGTTATTTTATATTAACATGTGTAGTATAGGCCCATGGGGAATGTTAACCTATATCTCAGTACACCTGTTACACATGGGAATGGAGCATAAGAAGCATAATAAATCAATAAATGAATTTAATCTACTGATGATATTTGCTCAGGAGGACACCAGGTGTGTAGGCGATTATTGATTTGATAACATTGTCACTTGGCTGTATTCCATCTCACAGGATGATCTGTGTTGTAAATGAAGCCAGTTTTAGGTCTGTAGGTTTTCTGTAGCTTTCAGAAGACCTTTTACTGGGTGCACACTGTGGAGATGAAGTTTGATTTACTGCTCTGTTGGGAGATTGTCAGTGGGTTCAGGTGTTTGTTGTCACGCCGATGCAGGTAGCCAACATAATTCACATGTGTGCTCGGAGATTGTTCATGAATTCATTACTGGGCTGTATATCCTTTCCTTGAACGTGTTCACGTTTCGTCTCATTCAGAGTGCATCTTGTCTGTGACAAAGCTACAAATGTTGATGTGTTGATGCCATAAATAATTCTGCAGTCTGTAGGACCGGACATTCAGCTCAATATTTCTGACAAATGGAGAGATCTGTCAACATGAGCCACAACAGATATACATACTGTAGCTACAAAATGTTATTTTGTTCATTGTTAAGTTAGGATACTGTTAACCGGAATTAACGTCTGTAACTATGTTGGCCAGATTGACACGAGTGACCAAGGTCACCTACACGAGGAGCTTCAGGATGATTGTCAGACGATATTATGTCATAGAATGGTTTATGGAACGGGAGATGATGATAACGAGGATTGGTAAAATTATCTTGTTCCATGTGCTAATTTTGTCACAATATTTAATTGTCGTGTCTTGTGTGAAACACTGTATAATATTGTGGGGGGGGATTAACATGTTTTTTTTTGTCAAGATAAACAAAGTTCTTCATAATTGATGAAATAAGAAGTAATTTTTAGTCTTGAATTAGTATTAGGGTTAGAGATAATATTAATTTTCAATATAATTCTGTTAATATGTGATACTGTGATCTCCGTCTGATACGTTTCTATTTACAACATTAACTTCTGTCGAACTGTTCACATCATGACGAGGACATCCCACTCGTTGACCTTTTTACCAGCAACTTAATCACTGACATGGCTGTGGAATCATCAATCACCTCATTAACACTGCTGGTAACATCCAAGTAATATGTCAACAATAAGCCACAGCTTACCTGTGTCTTAAAGCTGGATGTGATACAGGAAGGGTTGCTGACCAAATGGTGCTTTCTTACCGCGAAGTTCTCATCGGAATTGTTACTTGTTGCTTGTACAGAATGACGAGGAGGTCCTCAAAAACGTACCCCATCTGACCATCATTTAATATGTATTAATCTAAGATTTGGACTAGATACAGCCGGTCATGAGATAATTTTGTCGGTATACCGTATACCAAGGTTATCATCCTCGTGTTGTCTGTTACAAACCAATCACGGCCTTGGTACAAAACGTTGGTCTGAAACACCAAAATTCCATGTCCCAAACTGAACATTTCCAAGACAAAGGGACCCCCCAAGGATGGTCTAGTCCAGTGAAAATATCACTGTGGGTGATATACAAGAAGTCAATCTGTTAAACATTTTGGACATGCAATATCTTATCTAGCTGCCCATCCCATCATTTTTTATCGACATTTTCAGCCTCTAGACAGGTTGGAAAGGAGCACTTGATTGGGATAAAGATTTTAATCCCTGAAAATGGTCTGGATTACTTCACTACACCAAACAGAACAATATATATTTTGAATTATCTGGCCTACACACACCACAGACCCCCCCCCCCCCAACAGGCTAAGCCTTGGTCTTAATTGACCTCAGGTAGATAAAAAAGAAGTGCATGTGACTTTCAAGCTGAGACGCTGGGTGGGTGAATGAAAAAAGTCATCGTATAAATTTATAACCTCAGTCATGGGCCACCTGATGATTCTACAACAGTTAGAATTTTCAGCCGAACATTTAGAATATGATGCTACCGTTAAAGTTCGGGGAGTAAGTTTCGGGGTGAAAAGTTAATACAAGAATGTAACATGAAGTAAAATCATCACAAAATGGCGTACACAACATTAACCAGATTTGTTAAATATAACGGGTTAATTAACATACTGCATTGAATACAATGAAAATGATAATTTACCTGGTAAATATGCCCATTCTTTGTTATCACTGATTATGTGTAATCATTACATTAATCTATTGGAAGATACATGCAGTGACAGTATTTTCGCTGATGTTAATTTAATGTTCATTTATTAGTGTTAATGATAAGTGATTATTCTTGATGGTAATAGGACAGTGGTTTGCATACGCGCTCCACAGATAGCGTGACTGATTGAGTTATCTACCTTAATGTACCATCCATCTATGTGTACTGGGTACAAAGTGAATTTCATCATTGTTTGTCATAGTTTATTATTATCATTATCATTATTATTAGTGGAGAGTAAAGTCTAGTAATACAATAATATATTTATTAACTATTAGAATATTTCACAAGAAAAGCCTAGGTATTTACCGGTTTTGACATTTTCCCTTCAGAAATCACTGATGATGATGATGATGATGATGTGGAGTGTAAAGGAGATGAGGAAAAGAAGAGATGTCGTAGCACGTATTTCTCTACGCCATGTAAGTTATTTGGTGGATTGTGATTAGTTCGAGACTCAACTGATGAGAACTGTTGTGACAATATTTAGTTATAACCTGAACCGGTGTGAATATACAGATTCAGTGTTGTTCTATTTGTTGAAATATAAATCTGGTTCATCTGTGACTTAATTGGCTACCATAATGATAAACAATATAACATACCGAAGTGTGGCATTTATTTCTAGAATGTAAATCTGCACCCAGTAATTTGCTCAAATCACGAATTGATGATCTTTACAAGATACAAATGAACATTAACCAGCGGATATTCACTCATTTCGAGTCACCCATACCTCATCCGTCATTTGAGATCTTAACTGTATTCAAAATGTGCTCAAATTATTTTAAAACATAACATATTCACGATATAACTGAGATTTGAGCAAACAAATGAAAATTGCAGCTTCTTTTTGGTGTGATAATTTGTCTATTAGTGTGCCGTGTACTTACTGGATGACAGATTAAACGAAGACAGGCTTAAAGATGCTGTGTGATGCTAAACATATTAATCAGATATTTTTAAAATGGAATAAGCAATTAATGGTCATAATTTTGTCCCTCAGTAAGCTGTAGTTGTCATAACACATCATCACAACATTTGGTTTTCCGAGTTAGAGTTGGCTTACAACAGAGCGAGCCATCATAAACAATAACTGGTCATGGGGCAACAATCAGTCATAGGACCACTAATTAGTCATGGGGCCAACAATCGGTCATGGGGAAAAATATCAGTCACTGGGACAACAACCAGTCATGGGGCAACAATCAGTCATGGGGCAACAATCAGTCATGGGGCAACAACTCAGTCATGGGGCAACAATCAGTCATGGGGCAACAATCAGTCATGGGGCAACAATCAGTCATGGGGCAACAATCAGTCATGGGGCAACAATCAGTCATGGGGCAACAATCAGTCATAGGACCAATAATTAGTCATGGGGCCAACAATCGGTCATGGGGACAAAAATCAGTCACTTGAACAACAATCAGTCACTGGGACAACAATCAGTCATAGGGAAACAATCAGTCATTGAGACAGCAATCAGTCACAGGGATAGCAATCAGTCACATGGCAACAATCAGTCATGGGGACAATAATCATTCATGAAGACAACACTAATGTTCAGTTTTTTTTACTATTGTCCTGTGCTTCCGAAGTATTCTATCACTCACAAGAATACCAATTTGGAGTTAATTATACATGTATGCTTGTTTATTTCAATAATATGACAGGATAGTTAATCAGTCTTATACAATATGTTAAAAACAACTATAAATGGGATTGTTAATATGGCTTACTTAAAGTGGAATCTAGTTGTCATTTATTTAAAGGGGAAAAATAAATACATTTGTGATGTAAATAACTTTTTGAGATCTTCCTGTACTTTGAAGCTGTTGATTCTGAAGAAACTGTCACATTTGCATCATAAACAATATTGATATACAAACTGATGTCAGACTGATTGTTGTTCTCATTCAGATTCTTGTTCTGTTGGCACCGGACGTGAAACTTTCAATCAAGTGAAGGAAGACGAACTGAACACATACAAGAACCATTTGCCATGCGTCATACAGGAGATACACCGTGCTTTAGATGCGTATAGTCCAACAATGGGTGAAATGCATAAACAAGGTCAGTACGATAGGTAGCAATTTTATTTAGATATTTATTCAACAATTTAAATATTATTCATAAAGATCATTGTCCATTTAGTGTTGCAGCTCTCACTTTGTAGAGGAGGTTGATGGCGTATAAAAGAAGTGTGTTTTCTCTTGAAAAGTTTAAATATGTTCTGAAATCTCACCCTTTCGAAGTTGCTTTCACTTATAAATAATTATCATTGTTCGTACATCTTATTTGGGGTATCACTGTACAGTGCCTTTAAATTAAAGGGTGCTTTATTAAATATACATTATTATTCTTATTATTACTACCACTACTACTACTATTACTATTATTATTATTATAATTATTATCATCATAATTCTACATACTAATCAATAATTAATGATTACTAATCAGGAAACATAAATTATTGATAGTCCATGTTATCTACCAAGCTGTCACCAGTAAGCTTAAAGATCCAGGATTGTAGTCACCATTTCAAATGATGGCTGAATCCGATTTTGTAAATGTCGAAACAGATATTCTGATCAATGCGCATACTTAAACAAATTACAGTGAACGTACTTAAAGAAATTATTCGTGACTATTCTTGCACATTAATAGTTCATATTTTACTCTCTTGTATTGTTTATATGTTAATTCTTATTTTATTTTCATTATGCCTGTGATATTCAAAATATAAATCCAATGTTAACTAATTAACGAAATTGCAAGAATACGTCATGAATAATTTGCTTTGCAATATATAAATAAATGCTACATTATAACAATTAATAAAGTCTTGACTGGATATCATAAATGTCATTTTCGATTGTAAAATGTCCAAAATATAAACATGTCTGGATCAGTATGTTCTGTGCTGATGTATGATGGTGATTTACTTGTTAAACATTATGAATTATAATAATTTAATATGTAGTATATTTACTCATCTTTCAGAGAGGAATCTTTTATCAGAACAGAAATCACAGCTGACTTCGTTATTATTAAGTCTCTCACAGAGTCTCCACATAGCCGTTGATAGTGAGTTTATTGGTATTGATGTTAAAATCTTGTATTGTATGTTATTCTAAATGAAGTTGGGACTCTGTATACCACATTAGAATCTAGATAGGACTACGTCACATAATGGTATACCTCGCTAGGGCATATCCTAACATACATCCTAACATGCGCGTGCGCGTGCACACACCAACACACACACACACACATACACATGACATCGTTATTATCATTAGATAATGTTAAGATAATCATGAAGCTGTTTTTAGCTAAATGGAGGATTCAGAACACAGAATGCAATATTGCAAATACATTATACATCATTTATCTACATGCAATTTTATTGTGGTACTTCATTAGAAAGAAAAAGTAGCTATATATATATATATATATATATATATATATATATATATATATTGTATTTTGCTTTTCAAATTCTCTTTTTTAGGTATATACACTGTGTCGGGTAAAAAGGCCTATTTTTTTACATTAATGCTTTCAGATCAAGATCCCACTCAGAACACATCCTCCCCTGTTGCCAAACATCAGCTCGTCAGTGATATTCTAGTCAGTGAGGTAGAACGTTTTACAGGCCAACCAATAACACTGGTAAGTCCTTAGAATAGTTTGGAAAAGTATTATTATCCCTTGGCTGGTTATTGAAATAGATGTGGAATCAGTATTAACATTTGGTTTATTTGCAATTTGAGTTATACAAGATATGAACATTTTATGCCTACATTAAACCTTTAAGGCCCCATGATACCTACAGGCATCACCTCATATAGGCTCAATGATTCCTACAGGCAGTACCTGGTACACAGGCCCATGATATTTAGAGGCATTGCAAAACATATATTTGTTTACATTATTCAGGAGACCTTGTGGCATTGTTTACATCATGTTATGACACTGATTGTCATCATCCAGTGAGAGATAATTTTTGTATCATGCGATATATCTTTTGAGTTTAGGTCATATGGATACATGGAACCTAGATTAGTTTCAGTCATGTTCTGACCTTTCTAGTGATATATTTATGATTCACATATGATTCAATATGGATCAGTGTCTCTGGTGCTACTTTGGTTTTGGCGAAGAAGTGGCCTAGAATGTACCAAATACTCTATTTTCCCCAACTTTTTCAGGGGAGAGCCCCTAACCCACCCTTCCATTGGAGAAGGCCACTACTGTGTTAGTGTGACTACCACTACCCAATTATCACTATCCCACCCCCGCCATACATCCATACCTCCCTCCAGCAATGCTGTACCAATGTTGTCGTGGTGTTTTTACAGGCCACCACGGGTGAGCTGCTGCCTACTTTTTCTAAGGGGTTATCTACTCTATTCTCTACTGAAAAGGCTGCATATTTGACTAAATATAGATAATTATAAATTAATTTTTTGGTTTATAATTGACCCACCTCACCTATGTTTTGCCATTATTTGGCTAGTTATTAGCAGTATATTGGTAAAATGAAATGTGGGGGTATAAATAAGAAACATGTATTTTAATATTTAAGATTAATTTGTAGATTAATTTATAAATACAAAACTATATTCCACACACATAGTTTCCATATACATGGAATGATAATAAAAGCATAATGATTTCTATCAGCTAATTTCATTTCAAAAGACCTGTTTTATCCCCACTCAAGTAGTCTCAGGTTGTCCCAAAAATTCATTGTGGGGAGAGGGACAATACATCATCCCCGCACCTTCAGCTGCAAGTGGCTCTGGAAAAAAAAACTTGAAAGGCAAGAAAGGAAATCTCGAAGCTCGCTCTCGTGCCTCGTTACAATGATGTTAGGATAAATTTGCTTTGGACTTTTTAATATAAAGGTTACTATCTATAATCCATGGTAATTATGATTAAAATAATTTGACATGTGGCTCGAAACTAAATAATTTATTTTGACTGTTTCAAATACAAATGTGACTAGATCTAGTTAAATTGAATGAATAACTGCATATTATATGTTGTTGAAAATGAACATTCAATACACGAAACTTGCATCGACTGACCTGAAAACCTTTGTTAATATTTAAACAGATTTCAGTTGAATTAAGTAGCTTTTTATAGACTTAACAAGGCACACACGCACACACACACACACACACACCCACACCACACACACACACACACACACACACACACACACACACACACCCACCACACACACACACACACCCACCCACACACACCACCCACCACACACCACCCACCACACACACACACACACACACACACACACACACACACACACACACACATCTAGTGTACATGTAAACTTAAGGTTTATCCGAGGTACAGTATATGTTCTATGTGTTAAAATCAGATGTTATTAATATTTACCAAGTCCTGGCCTCAAGTATATTATTTTCGTGTTATGTTTGTTTATTTGTTTTCATTAACTCAAAGTTGGATCTGTTGATGTTTGAATGTGTCAGTCAATGTAATTAACTTAGCATTAATTGTAATTTTTGTGACCATTTATCAGTATTGACTAAAATATATCAAGCGTCAACCATAATAGCAACGAATCTTAAAATTAAAATAATTACAGGTAGTAATAATTACGATCAAGAAACAATTACGGTATCTCCTTTGTCTGCATGAGACCCTCATGGTAGTTAAACATGTCTCCCATATTAAACGCTGGATTTATTTATATTTTTTAAGAAATAGTTTAGTTTAAACACTAGATATTCTCAATAAGATTATTTAAATAATACAAAGTTTATTTATTTATAAACACCAGCCAAATATAATAAAATTAGAATGTACAAACTCGCAACAGGAACAAATATAATTCCCAAGGGCACCTATAATCAGTGAAGTAGCGTGGGTTTTGGCTGCTCTGTGCACTAGCCAAATTGCCCGCCCCCTTCCGTAATGCAACACACCCTTGACTGTAGCAAACACGCACACATATACAAAAGGTTTATCATCGGTGAGAGCATAACTAAAATGGTGCCAAGTTAAAAATTCAGGCATTTAGGAAAACACCCATTACATAAAAGGTACCTCCAAATCATAAAAAAGTAATAAAATCCTAGTATTGGCTGCTCCCAAAGTGGCCACCTTAATTGTGCAGTCCACACACCCTGCCAACCCCCCCCCCACACACACACTATGCCAATACGTATAGTAAATTGTATTTTTTTAATAAATTATATAGATAAATGTTATTATATATCACAACATATTCCACATTCTCTACTTTAGTATTTCTTACTACATGATTATGATCTATAATCACTGGATCTATAATTATTGGGCTGCTAGTATAAGTGGTTGCTAGTATAAGTGGTTGCTAGCATATGTGGTTGCTAGTATTTTATGCGCGATTAGGAAAGTTCGGTTAAGTAGAAGGCAAACTTTGATATCTGTTTCGTCACTGCATACTATTCTTGAAGTTTGGGTTGTATCTCCCCATCCACAACATAATTAGCATCCCCCGGATTATAATACAGTTAACAAAACTTTATGTTTATAGATAAATCAGCCGTATGTCACAGCTGAAGATAAACAAACTGCTAACTAATAATATACAAATTGGAAATAAATATCATTGTCATAACTCACTCAGATTGATCTGTTAAAGATAATGAACGATTCGTCAATGATTAATCCTCGTGTTGTTAGGCATTTTAAATAATGTGGTGAAGCCAAATAGATAATATTTCTTTAATCATTGCTAAATTTTAGAAATGTTTTGCTCAGTAAGAGGAAAAAATGTAGGTACCGGGTAGTTCGTTATCAGAAACCAGTGATATTTATACATGTTAGTGTGTCATCTGCACAAAAGTGAGATTGAAGCAATATGTTTGTGTATTGATGCTGAAATGGGATACATTATTGTGTGAATAGAAGCATCAACATGACAACAGCTTTATCAGTTAAAACTTTCATGTTATTTTTCTCTAAATCAACTACAAAATGGTATAATTTAAGCATAACAGAACAAAATACTGTTAGAAGTATATGCAATAATGATTTATTTAATGTTTATTATTCGTAATAGTCTGACATGATATTATCCAGTTCTTTCTCTTGCAGGCTTCAGTCACTAAAGATGGCACACAAAGCTGTGAAGAACAATTAGCAAATATTATATTAAACAAGGTAAAGTTGATGATTAATATATTTTGGTGAGTGCAAAACATCGGCAAATTAAAATGGCGCCATCATTTTCTGATTTGCATTTGTTCTCTTTGAGAATGATTCAATTTCAGCTTTAACTTGGTCAGCAACTTCTTGAGTCAGACTATAATTCATATATTAAGACTTGAATATCAGCGAGAAATAAATGTATTAAATTTACAATATCGTCAGATTAAAGTAGTATTCTTCATGATATCTAGTACCACCATTTTTAAACTGTGAGTCAGGCCTCCATCAGGCAACCAATCAAAATGTAGGATTACCCAATAGAAAGTTTGCTTTGTTATGTGATATATCAAGTGGATTATCTACTAGTAATTACTTGCAAATATGCTCCATATGCACATATCGTATGACTAGATAAGACTCAGTAAGCCTGATTATGATGGCATGTTTACTTAATGGTGTTAATTATAAAATTGTCAGTGTGTTTTGGGGGGATGATTTGTGTCGATAGTCACCGATATACACAGATATTTCGGACTTTATATTACAGATAAAATGACGATATTCCATAATTTAATGGAAAAACAACACAGCCTTAAATGTAAATGAAAAAGTTGATGCTTTACGACCTCCTTTGGGCACACAGTAGGCTAAATGGGCTGAGCGACATCCAAAGGTAATGAGGCAATGTGAAATATGAAACATCCTCCTGATATAGCCCGACCAGGGTTTGAACCAACGTGCTATAGATCTGTGGCCAAACACGCTACCAGTTAGCCCATGGAGGTGCCCAACTCAGCCTTAAAGTTTTAATTAACATTGGCTTTTGACTGATTTTATATATATATATATATATATATATATATATATATATGATTTAAAACATTTCACACATGCCTGTACACAGTAGGGGGTACCAAGTGTGTCTTAGTAAAGACATATACAAATTATGCAGAACACCATAAACATTACACTCTTCACTGGGTAGTGATAGAGTAATAAATGTTTATGTCAATGGATGGTCACATTAAATGTTGGGTTTTTAGACTCATCATTTATTATACCAAGTGTGTTAGTACACTGTGTGGGCCCTATGCTAGGTTTATCTCGTTTGTTTACGTGTTTATTAGACCTTGATAAAGTTGAATGAAGGTGAGAGGTGTAACGGTTGCTTGATTTTATTATATAATATTACTGTAAATCGGCAAATAATGGCGACGTACTAAGTTGGTGAATTTCATAATCTGGACAAGATGGCGGCGTTTTAATTCGGTGAATTCTTGGTTCGACGAGATTTATGAATGTGTGTGGTATACTGTAAAGCGGAAAATGTTGGCGTCGTTTTAAATTGGCAATTATTTGGCCATTCACCAAATTCGTCACTTTTATATGATCGTCAACATTTGCCGATCTACAGTATATGAGAAGAAAGTGGTATCTGATTTCCATAATAATGCAGTTGACATTCTCTATTTAAATATATGTTATTGCATTGTATATCCATTGATGAATGCGGGCACGTCCATGGTATAACTAGTAGTGAGTTGGATCACAGATCACTACCACCTGAGTTCGAATCTCATTGTGGGCATATGTGAAGGGTGTTTCATCTTTGACTTTGCCTCATTACCTTTGGAGGTCGCTCGGCCCATTTAGCCTACCATGTGCACAAACGTGACTGTAAAACATCAATCATCATCATTAATTGATG
Source organism: Paralvinella palmiformis (assembly GCA_025642065.1). Taxonomy (NCBI): domain Eukaryota; kingdom Metazoa; phylum Annelida; class Polychaeta; order Terebellida; family Alvinellidae; genus Paralvinella; species Paralvinella palmiformis. The sequence continues at coordinate 58,282 of JAODUP010001089.1, read as the reverse complement.
AATGCGTCCTCCCAGTGCTCCCCCACATGCCCCTCACACACGTTCCCCCCTCACATACATATGAATACCCCAAACACACACACACACACACGCGCATGGACGGACGGACGGTCGGACAGACATACAGACATGGACTCAGAAATGGTCACAGTAATGCAAATGTATATTTACACAGAAGACTAAATGCTGTCTGAATCTGATAAAGACATACTAATTTATCAGTGTTCAGCTCTTATTAGATGAATTATCATAGCAACTATTGCCATAAAACAAAGCTCAAATAAAGTGCACTTCACTTTTACTACAATACTTGTGTACTCTGTGTTTTCACATTACACGGCATATGAAAAATACAGCATTTCAACGTTGCAGACCCTATACACTGTTAATGTGACAAATATTGAATGTGCCCAGCTTTTATAGTCACTATCAGATGGTTTTTGGAGAAGTTCTTATCAGTTGCTTCTTATCAGTGGTGTTATATGTGTTATATGTGTACACTTGACGTTTATCAGTAATTTCACATTATTGGAATGTGTCTGATTGTCTCGTGGTTATTTAACCTGATTGATATATGGTGATGCTGCAGTATGAGTATAACTGTAAGTATTGAATTTTGAGCAATACGATATTACAGCCAGTTGTCCTGTCTGTGTTGATGTTATTGTTGTTGTAGTAAGAACAGCCTGGGACTTTCCTTCGAAGACTGAGTTATATTTATAATGACAGTGTGTTGTAGACCTCCAGGTGAGACTAAAGGAAACAGTTAATAAATTATTTAGTCACAAAAAGGGAAGAGTAGAAGCCTTTATTTACAGGAGGTTGCGATAATATGGTCATGTATATGTGGTTGATGTTAATGACGTGCATACCAGGCATACACATGTAACCTTTCCCTATATTTTTATTGTTGTTTCTGTGAAAATATATCAGGTTGCATCCTTGTACAGATTTAATATCTCTGGTGTAATCCCAAGGTGTATTGATCTACCATGTACTCGCTTCATTCAGTGTATATTTATGTAATGCATTTTTAGATTCGATTTGAAATAAATATATTGATTGATTGATTGATTGATTGATGTTTGCTGTGTTATTTTTTGATGGAATCAGACTATTTCTGTTTATAATTTTTATAGATTGTTGATGACTATCATCGAAGGGTGCTACAGCAAGTAAAAGATGAGGAATTGGATGTCCGGCGTTCGTTTGCCAAACTCTCCAACCATGCCACGATTGAACAGATCAAGGACAGATATGTTTCCGAGTCGGAGACTGACATCACGTCTTCCCAGCTGGACGAGCCGATGTCAGATGTCGAGAATCAATCCATGGATCGTTCTTATGTGGCCGATGAACAGATCAGCCGGTTCACGTCACCAGACATGAGATCTGGTGGTAAAAAATTGACTAATCACATTCAGGCAGGGGAAGATCCGAACAGGGACACGATGGGCATAGCAGAGAAACACATCCGGAGTCCAAGAGACAGTGACAGTGGCATTGTTTCGAGCCCGACGACAGAACATGCAATGAGTTTGAGGCAGCCATCAGAAGAAAGTGAGGAGCACCTACCCAGTCATCAGGTGGCAGATCGTCTCAGAGATTGGTCGGCCGATTACAGCAAAAAGTCCACGACTGATTATCGCACATCAGTTGATGGCGATATAATGATAGGACGTCCGAAATCGGCAAAGGATGATGGAACAGTGGCTCACGATGGTCCATGTGAGAGTTCATTTGTTGAGAGCGGGGAATGGGATGTTATAACACAGACGACAGTAAAAGATCAAAACAGCAACCTGTCTCTGGGTAATATACCTAGTGTACCTGATGAGGAACTGGACAATATTGTAACAAACAACCTCATCAATGATGAGTGGTCTGTGATCGAATCGCGGCCTTCTTGTGTTCTGTCTGATGATGAAAGAGATGATGAAGCCTCAGCCAAAAGCAAGTCGGTCCAGTCAGTCAAAGCTGCATCCAGGGAAATCGTGTCCAGCTCCACTTCGGGAGACGTGAACTCCAGACTTGTTCAAATGAAGGATGGAATTAACAAGACCGGGTCAATTCCAATATCTCGTCAAGAGCACAGTGAGGAGATTGGCTCACTGACTGACAGTGATGTCACAATTGGCGAAACAAAAACATCACCAGAAGGCAGTCCAACGGGCAGACATCAAACTCAAAAGAATCTGCATTCTCAGGATGGAGATGATGATGATGCTGATGATGATAATGAAGATGAGTTTGAAGATGAGAGTTTTGAACCCAGTTCTGACCGCGTCCACGTTCCACTTCCAAACTTCTCTGCATCGCATCGGCTCTCTTTCGAATCAGGTGACCTCGATGATATTAGCAGCTTCCACTGTAATGATGACGAAGATAACGCCTCGACGTTCAGCACAGAAATCAGTTTCGGACGAACTTGGAACTTCTCTGGCACGGAGCGCCTGTTCAGGGACAGTGGAAAGATATCGGCCTATGATAACTTTGGTGAGAAGAAAGTAGGACGTGACATTGAGGGACCCGTCATTATGCTGGTGCCAGATGGTCGGGGCCAGTCCAATACAGTGAAAGTGGGAGACCGGTAAGTTTTTCTGTTGACCTTTTTGAATCCTTCAGTTGCAGGTCATAGGTTAGAGGTCATAAGTATTTCCAGCTTCTTCCCAACTGTAGTTAGTTCCTCTGTTTACAAGATTGTTGCACCGTGTACTAACAAAAAACCTTGTTGTTCAAGTATAAGTACCCTGAAGAATCATCCAGACATTGTATTTATGACTGTGATTATTATTGTTGGTATTTTTTCATGCACACGGCCAATGCATGCACGCCTGAACCCCCCCACACACACACACACACACACACACACACACACACACACACACACACACACACATTTCTCGGTTACTGAATAGCCTAACTTGTGCCAATGCGTTTTTATCCATCCATTTTCCATCCTTCTTCCATCCAAAATCCACCCATCCACCCCCCCCCTACACACAGTGAGTGAGTGAGTGAGTGAGTGAGTGAGTGAGTGAGTGAGTGAGTGAGTGAGTGAGTGAGTGAGTGAGTGAGTGAGTGAGTGAGTGAGTGAGTGAGTGAGAGCAATACACATAAAAAGAGTATATGTATGTCAGTGACAGTAATGAACACACACATACGTACACACACACACACACACACACACACATTCTTGTTTAGCAATCTGAGCTATTGTGTTACATATATACTTTTCATTGATTTATAGTTGTACATTTCTGACATTTTTGTCAGTTAGCTTGTTTTTCTCTGTTAACACACATTGTGCAGGTTTTTTTTATTACTGTTGTTGTCCTCAGATGTTAGTAGTCAGCAGTTACAACATATGTACAGCTTGATGGTCAAAGGAAGAAAAAGTTAATATTTGAGCTGGGTTTTTTGTCTTGTCTTTCTTAAAACAACAATACTTCTTATAGCTGGTTAGGATATAAAAAAAGACAACGCAAAGAATGAATTTTGTCATCATAATATTTTCCATGTGTACAATTTTTATACTAAATGATACACGAATCAGACAACAATCATTAGTTGTCCACGTTAGTAAGAGACAACCTGTATGCTGTTAGTGACGTTCATAGCTGCTGATGAGTTTGGACAATAGCATTTTGCTGCAGCAGCACACGCGTTCTCATTTCAATTATGTATTTTCTGATGATGACAAGTGTAACATCTGGATTGGCTTGTACGTGATGGCGGCACGTTCAGCCGGTTTTGTGACCTTTGACCTCAGCAATGTAACTACAGTAGCAGTGGAAAGGATGAGAACGTTTTCCTTTGCTTATTTGGTCAGATCGTTGGTTTAGGAAGAGCTAATTGTTTTATATCTCTCCAAGCATCAAATGTGATTGGATGGAATATTAATTTGTTGACATGCTTGGAATGATTAATTCATGCCGGAATAACACAGCCATGGAATGCACAATTTGGGAACAGTTGTTGGATGTTCTTTCTAATGGGTTTGTACCTTTAGAATACTTAGGTCAGTGGCTTGTGATATTGTATTTTTATATAATTTTTTCTTTAATAATCAATAATTGCATTAAAAGTTTAACCAAACTAAATATTCTTCTTAATGAAAAATAAACATATATATTTTTGTCAAAAGTTGTCAAAAGATTTCAGTTCTGTGACTTCTCAATTTTGGGTGCTTCTCATTTCATATTTCCCAAAGATTACATTCATACATAAATACAGATGATCACTCAGATGGAATGGTGAGTGTGTGAGCATATAGTTTGGACAAAAGTTATATATATATATATATATATATATATATATATATATATATATATATACTTTTGACAATTAAAATTATTGTTCAAGAATGTATATATTGTCTGCAAAAGAGAAATAGGTGTCAGTGAAACTTTTAGATACATTTTTCTTATTTTTAGTTTTCATATTTTAGATTTATCATAACTGGAACTGCTTAATTTGAAATTGATATTAATGAATTTACATGTAGTTAGAGGATTGAAGTTAGGAAAAGGAAGCTTATGAAATTGCATTGACGAATTGCATTGACTCTGCCTGCCTTAAAATGAGTAATGGTGCAGAATTAATTGGGAAAAATATTGTGAAACTTTGTATTTGGGATTAGTCACCAATGTGACGGAGGAAGCATGAAGAATAGACGTCTAAAACCGGGACGCCACCCAAAAGAGCAATTTAAAACAATTAATTAGCCGTTTTAGTGCTCAGTTTGTCATTATGGCTGTATTAGCCAAGTGTAGGTGCCGACATTAATGAAAATGTTCACTAAGCTGATATATTAAACATTAAAAAGATTTTTGTCGAGTTAGTGCTAGACCGTATTTTTTTCCGACACACAAAGATAAGTAATTTTTTTAGTGTGCATTTAGTCCAAGCAAACACTGCAATAACTAATGGATTGTCGTACTTAACTCAAATATAACAATGTCTCATACTGTATCCGCCATGACAGTAACACCATGACGTCATGTTTATCAAATGGTCAAAAAGGCCGATATAATTCATGATATAAATCATCGTATTAACAAGGTCATGTTTCTCTTTGGCCGTAACATTAGCTGAACGCTTTTAGTTGGTATTGTTTTCATTTGTATTTTGGTGGATGGTTGATCATAAACTGACATATAGATAAATTAAAACTTCTGTACTTTAAATACAATGCCGAACACCCCCCCACCCCGCCACCCCGTGATACGGTTAAAATATTAGCTATCAAAAGGCGTAAAAGCGGAAATAAAAGAGATGTAAGTTGAAATGAAAAGTAAAATCCGGCTGTAAGTTGTTATAGTGCTATTCTAAAATGTATTCCTGAGATAACAGATACATTGTTTGTGAGTGTAGCAGGTTAATGTTATCATAATTGTTGTTAACAGTCATTTAGATCTACTTTAACATCAATAACCTTCGTTGATAATATTGTCATTTTCCTGTAAACAAATTGTACTTGATGTTTTGAGGTCAATGTGAACAGGCTTTATTTAACTGGTATGTGTGATGTGGTGTGGTGTGTGTAAATAGATAGATAGGTAGGTAGGTAGACAGACAGATAGATAGATAGATAGATAGACAGATAGACAGCTATATATATATATATATATATATATATATATATATATAGAGAGAGAGAGAGAGAGATCGGAGATTACAGTTACTCTTCGGACTTCATAAGTGCTCAGATGGTGTAATCAGAATTTATGCTTTGCTGTGCCAGTGCCATTTCATCCACTGCGAAAACATGCACACAAAAATCCACCAACACGGCCCCCCATAATCTGTGTCCTCACAGAGAGACGTCCGTGGGCGACCGAAGCCTCTTCGTTTCGTACCCAGTGGCTGAGCAGTGTGTGTGTTATCAGTACATCTCCGATCTAAGATGTATCACCTGTACCATTGTACAAAGCCGTCTTATCTAAACATGGTAGCCACTCGACGGAGACCTATGTCCGTGGGTTATCAGGTGGCCTTCGGGTTTTAGGCAGCAATAGCTAACAGATATAGGACATCAATACTTCTGGATTATGACCGGTTAGTGACGTAGAACATAGCTAGAATACCAACATTTCGATCATAAGGTGTTTATTGTCGCCGTCGTCCTGTGCTTGACCTAGCCGAGCTTTATCGTTTAATCTAATCCACCGATGTCTTGTCATTGCGGCCTCTCCTTCTCTTTAAGTGTTTTGGGGGTACACGCACTTGTAGGTTCATCCTTTTCATCAGTAATGATAAGCAACCGATATTTGTGTGCCCGCAGTGAATTGTATCTGAGCAGCTGTGTCTTTTCTACGCATAAATAAAACGATTTGTGGATTATGAATAAAGTGTGTATTCCACGCTAGCTCGTCTTATTGAAGCATATGTAAAATGATCGAATCGCAGCAATTTTTGAATTTAGCGAGCCAGCGAAATGAAGTATTAAACAGCACCACTGTAGGACACCATTCAAGTGAAACAATTGCAAGTGATGGGTTTGTTTCATGAAAATATGGCTACAGGTCTTCTGCTTTTGGACATCCAATGAACCGAACATGGTATAGGATTTTTCGGAATGGCTGTTGAGGGCAGTGTCCAGATGAATGGAAATCATCGCCAGCTTATTGAAGACGTCATCTGGCGGAAGATTGAAAATGAAAAATTATCTCTCCTGGATCCGATGTGGGACGTCCAACATCACTACACCAGGGAGCTGCTGAGAAAGGCCAAGGAGTCTGACCTTTGGTTTTTGTGTGAGATTATTGCCAAAAGACGGCTGGAGAATGGCAGTGTCTCTGGTCATCTCTCGTCCTCTAATGGACAGATAGAGGCCCAAGACTTGGAAGCATTTAGTTCCACCAGTAGAAGTGACACGTTGACTTCATTCACGCAAGATGGAGATTTTCAGGAAGTAAAAAACAGTGATGGTACCATACGAAGTTTGGCAACTCTCACGTCAAGCCAAACAATTTCACGTTCTCATGGACTTCATAATAATGACATCAGCTCGGTGGAAGCCGATATTAAATCTTATGAGATCAATCAGAAACGTTATCAGGGTGGTGTGAACCTGGATCTAGCTAAATACCAGGGTGACGCTATTCATGAGCCATTATTTGAAAACACCACTACGGAATCAACAAAAGTGCCAGATGTCAACAAGAAATCAAAATTACATCAGTATATCGGGTCAGATCTGGACCGTGTAACCGACGGACAAAGTCTTGATGCGAATACAGCTTTTGACAGTCAGTATGAGTATTTTTTAGATTATGAAGCCACACTTGATGACGAGGAAAGAAAACATCGGAAAACGTTCACATTCTATGGTAACTTAGATCTTCGCGGAAAACGGTCATTATCTATTGATTGGTATGTTTTATGTTGTTGACGTTTCTATGTTTTATGTTGTTGACGTTTGTATGTTTTATGTTGTTGACGTTTGTATGTTTTATGTTGTTGACGTTTGTATGTTTTATGTTGTTGACGTTTCTATGTTTTAATGTTGGTCTGTAGATCTGACTTTGCTTTATAAATAATTCCAGCAGATTAACTGATCATTCGTTATGGTTTTTTTTCAATAATTTCTTATCAACTCACTCACCAACTTTATTGGCTGATGACTATTTTAACTAACAATTTAATCATCGGTGACTACCAGTTTCGTGCGTAATAAAATAATTGTAAACAAACATCCATAATGTTCATAGGTACAGTTTTTTCCTAATTGTTTTGGTATTGAAACAGTAATGAAGAATTTGGCTTCCCGCTAATTTCCAAACTAATATAAGACTGCACTAGCAGTTTAGGTACTGAGGTAACAAGTAGTCATTGAGTTAGCTCGTTATTGGCGTGTTACACCAACAACGCATCCTAATGTATCCACTTTTAAATCAAAACACGGAGAAGAGTCATTCCACTCGCGATTCAAAGACAATATTGTCAATCTACATGGCAGGGAAGCATTTTTAGATAATGATGCATGCATTGCTGTACAAGAGCACATCCAAACTAAATAAAGTCCCCCCAACAGACCAACATCTGTCACATAGTTTCATCTCTGTCATATAATATATGCTCATAGTCAATAAGATTCCACACTGTTCAGTTTGGCTTTATTATATATGTTGTTATGGTATGTTGTATCATGTACGGAGTAAGTTGGTTGTACATTTGTTATTACTTGTATTGGTTTCCTCAGGCCATCCAGTAGCTGGCGCCATTCAATTAAATTGATTGATAATTACAGTACTGAAAAAAGGTGGAACTGTTAAACGTGACAGTTTTATTGCATTCATGGTAATATAGTTTACACCTGCGTGTTTGTATGCAACATGTATGGCTGGGTGTTTATGGGTGCGTGGGCTGGTAGGTGTGTATGTCTGTGCACCCTTGGCTGTATGTAAAGACACACACACACAAGGTTTAATTTCCAGATGACTTTGTGTTTTAATGAAAGTATTTTCTTATCAGTGTCATTTATTGTGGTTTGGTGTTGGATGAACACATAGGATTAACAAAAGACAAATTTATTATCATTATATTGTTAGGTGGGATAAATGTTGAAAATATGGGACACACACATATTTTATTAATGTTGAATAGTGAAAAATAATTTGAACAAAGTTTTACTTGTATCCATGTTTTCTGTTTTTGAGTGCAGTACAAAGAGTACTGATTTTAATGGTAGAATAAACAAGTCTATAACATCTGACCTTTCGTTATGAGGTGATAAATAGGTCACTTTTATATCAGTACGCATAAGAAATAGTTCTCTATCCATTTATTAGCTGATATGATCACATACAATCCAGTGGAAGCTCAACACACACACACACACACACACTGATATACTAGCCAACCCACTCTAGGTTCTGGGATCTGGTCTGTTTCATTTTTTACACTATATTGTTTTGCGGCAGTGATCTTAATCATCCCCTCTTCCTAAAAAAGAAAGACGCGAATTTGGTCTTTTTGTCCATAAAAAAATCTAATAAAAATAATTGCTTTTGGGTATATGTACATTATTCTCATGAAAAATATTTAAGTGCAAAGGATTAGCTATTTTACTGGGTACTTACATAAAAATGTATTACATAGGTTGATTTCACATATAATGCCATTGACTGCTATATCATGTGTTGGCACATGGTTGGTCAAAAGTCATCTCTATAAAACAGTTATATATTTTATAATATTTAAAGGTGTTTGTTTATTTGTGAGATTATTCCTCGAATTAACCAACTTCTTAGCCAAGTCTGGATTCCTGCATTTCTAATATAATAGTTGTGAGTCATATTTTATGGCTTGTTCAACAAAAATTTAAATCGAGTTAATTTAGAGGTTAAAGCATTTCTTTGAACTTTTTGGGTAGTCAGAATCTTCTGTGTATTTTTTAACCTTTGGTTGTATATAGTACACACGTATATAAATATTCATTATGAAAAGTATAAATTTTGTGAGAGTTCATTTGTTGATCTAGAACAAAGATAATATCTTATAGTTATGTATAAGAGTACGCCAACAGTGTACTTGGTACTGAATATACCCACCAACCTCCAGGTTATGGGATTTAATACTGATGCCTCTTGAGTGTGTGGGATGTTTCATCTCGCCTTGTTTTGCCTTGTGTTAGAAATAACCCTTCCCCCAGCCTTAATTCTCTAGGTATGCCCCCAGTACCCAGTTGGAAGAAGTCATTAGCTGCGTCACTCATCCTAATCATTTGTTAATTATCTCATTCATACTTTCATCAAATATAAATCATGTCATTTATTTGTCGTTTTAGGGATTTGGATGAGCTGTCTGACCTTTCAGAGAACACCACTCACTCAAACGTCTCACCTGCTGAAGAAAGTGACGATCTTGGTGAAGATGAGGATGTTCATGATGAAGATCCATCCGAGTTCATGGATAAGCGGCGAAGGGGCACTAACGAGGACTGGAAAAGTCTTAGTACTCTCACCGCTAAGCAGAAATCTACCTCCAGAGTACCGAACTCCAACTCTGTCCGTCATCAGTTTGAAGCCAAATCGGACACGGGGCCCTCATCTTCCGAAAGGACCTTCTCTAACGACTCTAAGATCGCTGAAGCCATGACGACAATAACTGCTGAGAAATTGCTCGCCTTGGAAGTCATAAGTACAGAAAAGGAAGAAAACGACCCAAGATTTCTTCTTCGTCCAACAGATGTTACCGTTGTGGAAGGTGAGGTGGCCACCTTCTGCTGCAGACTCTCAGGCACTGAACCTATAGGTAAGGTTTATGTTGGTGTCATGTCATCAATGGACTGATTCAATTATTGTGGAATTTCACGCTAACGTCTCGGGTTAGAAGTCTAAGAATCACTGTGTTTTACACGCCGATTTACGCGTGTAGTGGCCGATAACTGTCTTAAGGAAAAGCTGTATTTAGGCTATTTATCACCTATATTTAGATTTTTATAGTCCATTAAGGGTATGTGATCTCCAGATCATATTTTGCATTAACAGAAATGGTATAGACTTCATCCAATAGATATATGCCACCAACTAAGTAACGATCAGCCCGATTTGCGTGGCTGTCATGGTCCGGCCTGTCTAATTCAAACTGATTTTTTGTAGAACCTTTGCCATCTGACATGACGATGTGAATTGATAAAATCAACTATGACATCGATTATAATTCATTGGGTGATTTCTATTACTGTGAGCTGTTTTCTTTTCTGAATCATCCATTCATGCAATGTTTACTACATGTAAATGTCAAAGGTGTTAATGCTCTAATGTAATAAAAAATTTTTTTTAATAATATACAAGTAAAAATAATCAATTTACATTCAGCTCAAAGTTTAGCTTTAAAATCATTTATTTAATCCACTGAAAACCTAAATCTCCTACAAATCAACCTGAATAACTAAGGCTTTTTTAGCTATGTCATTCATCTGGAAAAATCGGTTGGTTATATCCTGATAAATATTGTGTTAAATCCTTTGGAAAGACACAATCGTTCAGCTGAAACGCTAGTCTCAGTCTCCGTATAATATGAAATAATGTGATTGAGAATAAAGGTGATTGAGTGAGTGAGGTGATTGAGTAAATGAGTGAGGTGATTGAGTTAGTGAGTGAGTGAGTGAGTGAATGAGATATATGTGTGATATTTTGATTGTGTGAGTGAGTGAGTGAGTGAGTGAGTGAGTGAGTGAGTGAGTGAGTGAGTGAGTGAGTGAGTGAGTGAGTGAGTGAGTGAGTGAGTGAGTGAGTGAGTGAGTGAGTGAGTGAGTGAGTGAGTGAGTGAGTGAGCGAGATATATGTGTGATATTTTGGTGGCTAAAATAAAGTAATACAGGATATAGAATTAATCTCCTTCTAAATCACGAGTTAGAAATTTTTTTAATTACATTTAAGTATATGTTTTTATGACCGTGTAGCTGTCTGCATGAATGGTTACAAGTATTTATATCCTGTGTGTTGGTTTAAATGGTTACACCATGTAAAACCTCAACAAAAACAACAAACACAGACTGACAACTACAAATTTAGAGGAATGCAATGATATTGTATAGACAAACACATACCTGGAAATTTAGATAGTTGAAGATATTTATTATCTATAGTGGGAAGATTTTATGTATTACTACCATACACCTGAGATTTATCACATTTTTAATGTTTATCTTTACACAGATGTCTTTTGGCATAAAGAAGGTCAGGATATTATACAGCTAAATGACGACGATTCTTGCGAGACACGTTATGATGACTCTACATATTATTTAGATATATACAATACGAGACGATCTGACCAATCACAGATACTCTGTATTGGTGTCAATGACTCGGGTCGTTGTGTCCAAGGTGTCAGGCTCTTTGTGCAAGGTTTGTAACTCATATCTGTCATACTGATGAGTGTTAATACTTGACTATATTATTCTCACACACGCACACGCGCGCGCACACACACACACACACATATATATATAACACGCACACATTATGCTATATGTACATATCTGCCAACCTACCTATTAACCCTGTTTGGTCTCATGCTTCAGGATCCACTGGAGTCTTTTTAATAAATACTAAAATTGTTTATCCAGTTTTCAGAGCCAATACATTATTTATAGTTTAAAAAGCCAGACACACTAAGCTCACCCACACTCGTGTTCTATATAAACTTGGCCTATTACAGTGTGGCATAGAAATAACACAAAAATAAAACTGTACTGTAAATGTCGGGGCATAGTTTCAGAATCTGAAAGGCTTAAAAAAATATATACTTTTTTTATAATGTGGTTGATTTGCGGCTTTGTTTTATGACTTGATAGTCAGCATTGGGCTGATCTACCTTAATGAAATTAGCCATTCAGTTAATTTCTGATATCACAACTTTACCAGCAGCAGAACAAATATTTCAACAGGGTTGTTTAAATGAAATTAGCCATTCACTTAATTTCTGATATCACAACTTTACCAGCAGCAGAACAAATATTTCAACGGTTGTTTAAATGAAATTAGCCATTCACTTAATTTCTGATATCACAACTCTACCAGCAGCAGAACAAATGTTTCAACGGTTGTTTAAATGAAATTAGCCATTCACTTAATTTCTGATATCACAACTTTACCAGCAGCAGAACAAATGTTTCAACGGTTGTTTAAATGAAATTAGCCATTCACTTAATTTCTGATATCACAACTTTACCAGCAGCAGAACAAATGTTTCAACGGTTGTTTAAATGAAATTAGCCATTCACTTAATTTCTGATATCACAACTTTACCAGCAGCAGAACAAATGTTTCAACGGTTGTTTAAATGAAATTAGCCATTCACTTAATTTCTGATATCACAACTTTACCAGCAGCAGAACAAATATTTCAACGGTTGTTTAAATGAAATTAGCCATTCACTTAATTTCTGATATCACAACTTTACCAGCAGCAGAACAAATGTTTCAACGGTTGTTTAAATGAAATTAGCCATTCACTTAATTTCTGATATCACAACTCTACCAGCAGCAGAACAAATATTTCAGCGGTTGTTTAAATGAAATTAGCCATTCACTTAATTTCTGATATCACAACTTTACCAGCAGCAGAACAAATATTTCAACGGTTGTTTAAATGAAATTAGCCATTCAGTTAATTTCTGATATCACAACTTTACCAGCAGCAGAACAAATATTTCAACGGTTGTTTAAATGAAATTAGCCATTCACTTAATTTCTGATATCACAACTCTACCAGCAGCAGAACAAATGTTTCAACGGTTGTTTAAATGAAATTAGCCATTCAGTTAATTTCTGATATCACAACTTTACCAGCAGCAGAACAAATATTTCAAAGGTTGTTTAAAAAAAACCCGTATGGATGCAGATTCATTTAGTGATTTACTATGTTAGTTTTCTGGATGATGTTTGAGATTCTGGGATAATCCTGTACGTTATTATTGTGTACATGTGTTCATGTCCCTATCCTTATGTGTTTATGTATGTCTAACAGAGCAGCAATTTTTCACGCTAAGCCTAAGGTGTGTACTTTATCCACTAGTGAAGTCTGTATTGGTAAAATGGCAAATTGCTATAACATAGTATCTGTTGGATACTATTTATTCGATGTGTATATGTATGCATATATATATATATATATATATATATATTATTGTGTATATGATTGTTTGTGCGTGTTACGTGAATGGGGCACACACACACACAATTATGGTGTTTTTATTTTCATTGGTAACGCACACACACACACACACACACACACACACAGATTGATAGCTACTAGCATTCTCTTTACTTCCATCAGTCCTCCAACACAGAGCCCACTGTATCATATTCTATATGACTAGATCCGTCAATCAGCTACTGTTATCCAGATACATCTATAATTCCCCAGTCCCCCCCCCCGTCCGTGCCTCCTCACCCTGCGAGCAGTGCCCCCATCTGCATTGGCCAGCGTCACATCGGGGTATTAGAGCCACCCACTTACCACCATCACCACCAAGACGGAAAACACCCTCCAGCACCCTCTCTGTATAAACCCAGAAACCGACTGGGCTATCTCGCAGACCTAGGAGCGTGCCAGCACAGTGCCTCAGCAATGATTCATCGGTAATAGCCAAGAGCCGTGACTAGTCATCGAGATAAAAAGACCAGATGATTTGCTAATGGCGAGATTGACCCAGTTTTTGCGCCTAGTTCTGGGGATGTGTTTTGTGCTAATTGTGAGGCCAAATGTGACCATTTTATGTATATTTGATCACGACGACAAAATTTATTGTTGAGTGTACAGTTTGGATCGTTGGCTGACGTGGATCAGCTGTCTATCATCAGAAATGTGATCCCGTGTGTATGAACCCGGATATAATCATCATCGTCTGCTTTAGACCGATTAGTGGATAGTCTGTTCGTTCGTACGCTTGTTAGTTTCAGTCTGGATGCGGTGTAATGACGAGTAACCTTGTTGGACTGGATTTGTTCAGGATCACAGTAATATTGAATATATATTCAAATTGGTAGTCTGTTCAGTTCACTTCGTTTGGCGATTCTTGTTTTGTGGAGGTGAAAGTAGGATGACACCCGCCTGAAACAATTATCACTATATAATAATTACTATTATATATAGATGTGATATTAGAGATATGATGTTGGATTTGTTATCATGTTAGAATTAAGAATAATTCAGTTTTATGTTAACATCCGTTCGATGTTTGATCCGATGTTGTAGCTGTTACGTCAAGCCTAGTTACCGTAGACACTCTTGTCTTGATACAAGCAAACGCCAGAACTACCAAGTCAGCCGCTTAGCTACTCCCAGCCTCCTGCTACCAGTAAACACACACTCACACCGACACCAACAACACTTGCGCGGGCGCACGCATGCACACAAACGCGAGGACACACACACACACACGCACACACAGAGACAGTGTAGGTGTTTTTATGGGATTGACCCAGTCTGCACATGCACGACACATGCACATTGAAAAACCGGCACCAAATACCATGTACGCATAGATGATAGACATGTGCACAAATAGACACAGAACGACATAAGCTCAGTAGGCTTTTCATAAGGATATAGCTGTCTAATTATATTCAGTTTACAGTCAGACACATAATCCCTTTCAGGCTCTCAGTTTGTATATGTGCGTGTGCGCGCGCGCGTGTGTAAGTTGATCACTTGTGAAGTAATGGCTTAAATATAATAATAAATGAATCTAATTTTTCCAATATCCATTGCCCCCCCCCAAAAAAAAAAACCGACAACTTAGCCTTACTGAGCGCAGACTTGTCAATAAATAACGTGAATGTTGATGTGTACGTCAAGCCTCGGCGTTGTCAGTTGTCAGACTGTTAGACTGATGCCTCTTCCTACATACTATAACAGTTTATGGAATACTTATCTGATAAATAGACATCTGGTCCATTATGGATGTTAGCAGAAAGGCCGATGTTGAATTATTGACATAGCGTGCTCTGTGGCGTTGAAATGTGGTGATGCCATTGTGTTTGGAAGGTGGCCCAGCGTTGGCCTGGTGTGGCTAGTCTATGGAGAATGTTTGGCTAGTTGTGCTAACGATATTAGCCATTATGATTGGCTATATTGCACCACTGATAGTACGGCAGCTGTCAACGAGGGCAGGTTGGTACATGGTCGGCTAACATTAGCCAGTAATTTCACTTTTCAGCCTTGATGATGAGATACGCCATAATTAAGGATGAAAAAGTGTTCCAATTTGTTACATATTATTCACACATATTTTCGTTTTTGAATGTTAATATAATATCATCTATAGCAGGTGACCCTCCATGGTGGTGGGAGTGTTTATTCTCTCAGACCCCAAATGATGCCGCATGATCCGTACTTTCAGTTTGCGTATAAAATGGCATACAATTTTTGCCTGCTTTGAATCTGGTTTTATTGAAATAAGTGGATTAATACAATAACTGGGCTGGCTATATACATCGTATAACATAATTAAGTTACGGATGGCGGTGATGTGGAGAAAGGGGTTAACCAGCGAAAAATTTGCTAATGGCACCAAATTGAGCTGTTAGGAACAATCTAGCAAATTACGGATAATAATGACGGTGACCATGGTCAATTACGTTATTGCAAACATATTATACAGCCAACTGCCTCTCCATGTGTGACAGTACTTCTATTTGCATGTGTGTTTGGCCGTAAGTTGGATGTCGGGAGCGATTTAAAATGATATAAAAATTTTCATCGTTGCGAATTTCTTTTATTACTAACCTTGTTTAGAAAACCCCGGAGACAAGAAAGCACCAGAATTTCTCAAGCCGCTACGCGATGTGGACGTGAAGGTCGGGTCACGGGTCAAGTTCAGAGTGAAGCTGAGCGGATATCCCCAGCCAAAGGTCAACTGGTACAAAGATGGAAAGAAACTTAAAAGCTCGCAGCAGTGCAAACTTGGTGAGGCGATAAACATTCAAACACATATCACGTCATGGTGTTAATAATTGGCTAGGACTTTGTTAAATAAAACTTTTTGATTATGTTCGTCTCGTTATATAACTTAATATCCATATTGTTGTGTATTTGTTTGGACACTACTCAAAAGCTATTTTTAGCGATCTCATTCATCTCATTAGTTTTAATCCACTCTTTGCAGAGAAGCATGGCAACCGTGACTACCTGCTGTGTATAAATTATGCTACGCTAGACGATGATGCAGAATATACGATTGTTGCCAGAAACATCATTGGAGAAGCACGATCGTCTGCTCAGCTGGTCGTAGATGAAGGTGGCTCCGACGGTATGTCAGCTGGAAATATGGAATATGTCTGCATATTTGTAGATCTGCAATCTGCCAGTAGCCAGAAAATCATGGGCCGTTCAAAACTTCATATTTTTCAGTCGAGTTCAGCAGCTTGAGCTCATCGCGTATTTCTCTTCCACTGTCACCACCACCAGTGCAGACGACGCCATTAGATCTTTGTTCATCAGACAACTTTTCTGGCTTGTATCCTGATACGGAAGAGTTGCTGAAGCTTGCTGACAAAGTTTCCCAGACACGCGGCAATGTCACCACAACGGCCACTAAGATGCTACGTTCTGCTGGACAGGTGTGTAATGGACGTCAGATATTTAGGTTGACTTTATCTGTTTGCCCTTTATTTTTCACTTAATTTACGTATTTAGTTTGTTGATCCACAGCCAAGCACAGCATAAAGTCTTTATGGTTTTGCACATTTAAAAAAAAATCTTTGAGGATATTTGATTTATACACTATTTTAAGGCAGAGTAGGTGTCTGAATTTATCTCCAAATTATTATTATATTAACATTCAAAAACAAAAATATGTGGGAATAATATGTAACAAATAGAAACACTTTTTCATCCTTAATTATGGCGTATCTCATCATCAAGGCTGAAAAGTGAAATTACTGGCTAATGTTAGCCGACCATGTACCAACCTGCCCTCGTTGACAGCTGCTGTAGTATCAGTGGTGCGATATAGCCAAGTTAATCCTGCCAATTTTCAAAATCTAGAGTCCTGACACAACATGTGGGGGCAAATTTTTAAATTCTTTGGTATTTACAACATGTTATTCTGCCAAAATAACTTTTGGCAGATGTGTATTTGTGTGTGTGTTTGTGTGTGTTTGTGTATGTGAGTAACACCTGGCATGGTACTATTACTGCCTGTAATCAAACAGCTTTTTAATTATTGTTTACAGAGATAGTTTATTATGTGCATGTTAAGTAATGTTATTTATTTAAAAGCATATTGTTTTCGGTAAAACAAATTTCCAAGAGAGATGCTTTTTGCTTCTATAATATTAAGATGTCCACGATGCATGGATCTTAAAGTTATTTTTCATACTGAAGAAATAATGTATTAATCTTTCAAAAACAGCTTTCAGTTAATCCTATTTTGCTAAATGTTAACTTTGATTGTTTCTTTGTGGTATATAGTTCAACTTGTCTATACTGATGTTGCTTCAGACAGCAGGAAAACTTTGTTCAGATGACTGAGCTATTTTCTGAAGTTTTACCGGCCACTTTCTGGTGACGAATAGCACTGACTGCCAAAAGATGATATTAGTTTACGCAACAACACAGCTCTATACTCTACAATAACTTACAATTTACTCAAAATGTTATTCATCATTAGGAATTCAGTAATATTAATTTTCTTCATTACTGTTGTGGTTTCATAGATATTCTGGAATACACTGGATCTGTGACAGAATATCAAAATCAACATGTTATTCAGGGAAATAATTAACAACATTATTTTATATCCATTCAGAGTTATGTAATATACTTCCATCATGGAGTAACTATTAGCATTAGAACACTTGGTTTACACTCATAAATAGATTAATTAACAGCTACAAAGATGTGGAAATCTGTGTTTTATTGAATAAATAGAAAAGATCTAAGCCATGTTACGACATTTCACGACTGATAATTTAACAAGTTGATTACGACATTCAGTGTAAATCATACTGAAAACGCTGTGTCATGCCCATACTAGATGTGGGTTCATATCCAGCTTTGAATAATTTTGACTCTTCTCAAAATATGAACCTACAGTAAGTGATTAGAACAGATTAGATCCGAGGAATCCTTGTCAGTTTTGAGAGTATCATAATTTTCATGCTTTTCAGTCTGGACAAGTTACACTATTTACCTAAATATAGTTTTTTATTGTACATACATACTGACGTGTGCACATACTGATGTTCGCATCATATGTTGGTAGGCTGGTGAAGCTATGTTGCAGGTGTTTCCGTTGACAACACAGGCCTATGTCCTTTACATGACCGGACACGATTGGCAACAAGCTCTGGTAGAACGAAGGAAATATTTTTTATCTAATGTCAGCATGACTTCAGTAAACCATCTCCGATGGGAATATGTTGGCCTCTGTCGTAGTATTCTATTGGAAACTGTTCAGATCTGGATCATTCTGGTTCAGTAAATCACGAGATGAAACGTATATGCTATAACCTGGGAAGGGTCCAAACCTGGCAGTGGTTTACGGTTTGATGGAAACAGCTGGCTGCATGTTGTGATTGAGGCATGTGTTAAAACTGCGAAAGAGAAAACAATGCTATAGTCTCTTAGTTCTTGGCTTGTGTGCATATGTGTATGTTTACAGGGTTGTTTTATATTTGATTGATTCATTGCATGGAATATGTCTGTGCATGCACACGCATGCACACACACACACACACACACATACACGCACACACACACACACACACAAGCTTTCATTCATATTACTGTCACTGTATCATCAAGGTAAAGGTGGAGGATCTTTTTGTTTTTATCTCCATCATAGATATTATAAACTCATTTATGAAATATATTACTCAGGTGATTGTTTTTACACGGTTTCCAGACGGACCAAAACATTGTGTTGTATATATCCGTATGCGGAATATTTGTCATTCTGATTTTAAATATTTTACGCCAGTTTCGATTATTAATACGTGCTCTGATATTTATGGATAAATAATTTTTGTTCAGACTAGAAGGTAAAATAATGATGCAGCAGATCCTTTTTGGTGATTAACAGAGTGATAGAATTTACGGTTTTATCTCATTAGATGTCAACACTCCATCAGCAGCTGGATGAGATGGACAGGAAGTTGAATGTTATGGAAACGGAAGTGAAAGATGCTGACCATGTTTCTATGGATACAAATGCCTACAAGGAATTGTATAGGGAACAGATACTTCAAGAACACCAGGAAATGGTGCGTCTAGTAGTGGCAAACAGTTGAAAAGCATTTGAAAGAAAATCACTTTTTGACTAAAACCTGACATGGCATGCCATATATTGTAATGAATTTGTGAAAAAGATAATTTATCAAACACATTATGCCATTTTATAAATACTGGTACTTGATAAGATATAATTATATGCCAATAGTACAAATTAAGGTTTTTTTGGCACAGCTATTTATAATGTTCAGTGTTTATGTTGAATGTTGATGCTGCACCTGTTATTAAAATGACCAAATGTCCATGACGGTACTGTTATGAGAAATATTTTCAGTCTTCATACATTCTATTCTCCTTATGTTGGTCATACAGTTTAAAGACTTTACCATTGGTACTGGGAACATTTATTTATGTTATAGCATTATGATTGAGCATTCTGGCATTATCTGTTCTGTTTTCAACTCTTCAACTCATCTATTTATTAACATTTTCTCTTACCAAGCAGCAGACATCTGCCTCAGCAGTGCGTAACATCACTTCAGCAGCCATCAATCTACTTCAGTCGACCAGTGACATAATTGAATCTAACAAAGAACCCCAAGGATTGAAAAGAAAATCAGAGCTCATCTCGATACCTTCATCGGTAGATAAGGAACAGGAGCTCGTCGAACTCAAATTGACGTTCCTCGAATTTGAAAAACTGTACTCTGTTGGCAAAATCACTCGTGAACAGATGAGATCGGGGATGGTGCCCAGGTCTGTGTACGAGATGTGTATGAACTACCTTAGTGCCGAAGCTGATTTCACGAAGCAGACTGAGAAGTCACATGACTTGGTGCTGCACGATCTGCCATCAAGTGTGGACTGTGGTCTGAAACGTGTCGATTCCAAACGTTATAAACGTGATTACATCATCAACAAAGAAAAAATGTCCATTCGCCAAAAGGTTCTGGACAAGAGGCAGACTTCTGGATTCGGTGCTTCTGATATCATTAAGAGCACACCAGCAGGCGTTAGAGAAGATCCGCATGAGAAGATCAGTGAAGCACAGGAACAGGTACTCATTGTTTTAGAAATCGGGTTTAGTTTTAGATCATACACATTTAATTCCACATCAAACATGGGGTCAGTTCAATTCTGCAATTGGAATTGCTTATTTAAAAAAACAAATGGAATCGGAATTGATAAATTTAGAATTGGAAATGAAGTTTGCTACAAAACATATTAAATCCACAAATTAATTTACTATTCAATTTTTTAATTCAGAAATATTTCATTCATGATAGGTGGTAGGTAGAATAAGAGTAGGCAAAAATGGAATTGGAATGAATCTGATGCGGAATTAGAATTCACCAAGTGGAATTGAGTGGAATTGGAATTGAATTGATCCCATGTCTGTTCCACAATTACTTTAATAACATCTATTTGCTGTCCTCGTCTATACAGCAGATTCTTTTAGTATTCTATTATTCTTCCATTTCATTAGACTGATAATGATCAGGTAAGCAACTCATATTGGAGACGTAATTTTCTATGTTAGTAAATGGTGATTGGTTTCTATAGGAAGTGCATTTTGTTTCTGTGTGCGGATGAAATATCCACTTTTTAGTAACTTCGAGCTTCAACACGTTGTTGATTTTTTGCATGCGTCTCTTTGTACCATATGACTGCACAAAACAAATTCTCCGCTCGGTTACAATGGTTTTCTAACCAATCGGATCGCCATTTTTCAGATGGACTACCAATCAGAGTTATCTATTGACTTGCAGGATCTGGAGTCTCCTAGCCCATTGGCTAACTTACCAAACAGTAATCTTCCACCAACAGAAAAACTGCATCAAGTCGAAGATGAAGTAAATAATGGCAAACGCTTCATTGTCAGTCATAAACTTCCAGTTTTCTGTTCGGATTTAGAAAACTTCTTCCATTTGAGACGTTATCATTTCTAAACTGTCTTTGTGTGCTGCATCAGTTCTTTCCGCATTCCCAAAAAGTGTATCTTTTTTTGGCCGCATCAGATTTGTCTTGTTTCATTTGTGCACGAACTGGAAACAAACAAACTTGGTTTATATTAGTTGATTCTGTTCCTCAATGGGACCAGTAGTAACATTGATTAAAGTAGACTTGGTGCATGTCGAGCATATTTCAAATTTTACACGCAGTAATCACCTTTAACATTAGACGTAGTATTAGTTTTGTATACTATCTTTGTTGTTTTTTTGTTTTGTTTTTGTTTCTTTATCACAGATAATCATAATGATTTATCATGGAGACAGAATCTCTTCATTAGTTTGCTAAGTGACCTTACCTGGTATATCTTTTGAATCTACTGCAAAACTTTATATGATGTAACTTGTCTTTGTTGTCCGTGGAGAATCCCCAGGTTGTCGCTTATTCGGCACAGCCTCTGTGTTGAAGCGGTTGAGAAACCTCCTCCCCCACCACTCATAGGGGAGCAGTACAGGAAGATGGAGCTGAAATATCCCGAGGGTGGTCACTGCCCGATTGTTTTACATCCTCGGAGGGTTTTTAACGTCCCCCTTTATTTTAAATAATTCAGTGGAGACGGCAGCGCCATTTGACGTGGTCAGCCACCCACGATGTTGTCAGCCGAGAAATTAATCTCTGGAAAGGTTTCGACCTCTTACAGGGTTCGAACCTGTGACCGATGGCGCCAAGTGCCGGGTGCTTAACCACTAGGCCACCAGAGCTCACATATATTTGATGTAACCCATTCACATTCCTTTATATGCTAGTTTTCAAAATAAGCTACATACCGCTTCTTGTTTATGTAATGTGTATAACTAATACACTGCCCTGGTGTATAAAAGTGCTTGTCAGCATTAAGCTCGCAGTTGAAGATGAACCAGTAGGAATCTATTTAGCCATTTTGGTTCTGTTTTAGTCATTAATTTGTTAACTATGATAATAATTAATATATGCTGTTTGGTAATTAGTTTAATTTTATTTCTTCTCTGTTATACCTCCTTGTTACTTCTGTCCACTTGTTATAACTGTTTTCATTTTGCTATCTCATAGTAATAATGACTATGTTTTATCTCTCCATCTTACAAATATTAAAATGAATCTATGATTATATATATATATATATATATATATATATATATATTATATAGAGAGAGAGAGAGAGAGAGAGAGAGAGAGAGAAGAGAGAGAGAGGGGTGTATGTGAGTTGGTGTTGTGTTGTGTGTGTGTGTGTGTGTGTGTGTGTGTGTGTGCACATGTGCACTTGTAATAATACAGCATGACACTACTATATTATACATTACAGATCTATTTGGCTGCTGGACGAGTCAGCCATTTACAAGAAAAAATTGAACACCTTGAGGACAAAGTCATGGCAGCTGGTGATGACAGTATTTCTGACCTTGAGGACCAGGTGGCAAAAACATCAGCACAAGTCAAGAGCAGTGAGCAAAAGGTCTGTGCTTAAATGACCGAGATTATGAATGCCGATGCAAATCCTCAGTGTCCATGTCCCAGTTCCATAGTTGTTAGTTTGCTTTCAGAATTTCATTTATTTGAACTATGTGAATTCGTTGTCGTCGGCTCTCCTGTCATGTGCAATTTATTTTTATATTTCGAATATATTTTATTTTCACCATTATTGTTAGCAGTTTTTTATTTGCAAGATTCTACACATTTATTTTATTTGTTTGTTTTTCTTCCCATAATTTATCACTTTATTTACTAATATTATCACATACACCACACCACTAGGTGTCTCTGGTTGAGCAGCAGATCAGAGCTCTTGAATCATTGTCGAAAAAGGTCGAGAATGAGCCGGTGAAGCTCAAACAACGGACATCATCACTGACAAGAGACCAATCATCTGCCTCCAGTCAGTCCGAATCTCAGGCAAAAGTGGTGATGGTAGCAGACAAAGGGTGACACGAGAAATCAAGCTGAAACCTTTAGTGATGCCAGCTAGCAGCGGTCAATCCCCTCCTCCGATCAGTCTAACAGATGTTACAACGGATATGCGGGCTTCCCATATTCCATCCGATGATGCCAAGACCAAATCCATTGCTGCCAACACCTCATCTGTTGGCATCACCAATCGACCTGCTGCTACCGAAACCCTACCCACTGCCGCGAAGGCTCCATCCACCAGTGTCAGTACGCCACCCGTTGTTAGGACACCAGAACCAGTTACACCACCACCGAAGTCTAAGTCTGAATCAATTGATTTACGTGGAGAGAGCTCCGAGGACGTCTTACCCGAATCCAGAACTGAAACCGAACCTTCTTTTAGTCTTCCTTCAGTGAAAAGCCTCAAGTCAAAATTTGATCAGTCTTCAGCATCTGGTGTTGACAAAGATGGCGGAAGTAATTTTAAACGGGTTAGTTTCATATGAAATACTTTCATAGGAAATGTCAAATAGTATTAACCAAATCTATATCTAGGTTCACCCCCCCCCACACACATGCATGCATACATCGCATGTGCCCATTTATTATAAAACAGGGATCTCTCCTTTCTCTCATTCTCTCTCTCTTCCTTACACCCACACCCACCCACACCCACCCACCCACCCACACACACCCAAACACATGCACACATATAAATGCCAACAAAAACACATCCATACAAGCAATCCCCTCTCACACAAACCTAATTTTTTTTAAAAACCCCCTTCAAGTGATGTAAATATTCAACCAGTTGTACCTGTATAAAGGTGTATAGATGATATACGTCATCAGTTAAAAAGATTGAGTTTAGCTATTAAAGTGTTTGTGGTAAATGTGGTCATTGTTTAACTGTAATAAAGTTATCATTATAAGTTACTAAATGTTTGTTTAGAACTTGAGCGATGAGGGCTCCATATTTACGGTGTCTTTTGAGAGTTCTATTTTGTACATCATTTCTTTCATTCTCAACCTTCACCAGTTATCCTTCGTGGGCTATCTGATAGCTCAGTCGTGACAGCATTGCGCTTAAAATATCTAGGTCGTTGGTTCGGGTCTGGCTCAAAGCCGTGTTTGTGGAACGTTTTCCTAGGGTGCCTGACCTTAGTCGTATGTCCCGGAGGTGACCAGTGCCAATGCTAAACCAACCAGCCAATCAATCAATATTTGTGCTTTACATAGTTTAAGTTATGTTATATTATTTATTTATGAACATATTCTCCAGTGATGATGGTTGTGTGACAATTATGGAAATAAGTAATAAATCTCAGGACGCCGATAAAAATGATATCGATTCTGAGGATAATATACCGGCTGTTGATAATAATTTCTAATTCGTTATGTAGGTGTACAGCTTAACTGGACGCGACCTACCAAAAACAGTCCGAGAGAGATTAAAAGCACAAGGAACAAGTAAGGCAATAAATCCTAACATCAGACACACAGACAGAAACCAACCTCAATCGTTGTTGTCCGTCTTTGAGAGATCTGATGGAGACCTGAACGAGCCACGAAGTTCGACGCCGATCATGAATGCTTCAAAGAACGAGGTGTCCGTACAGGACGAAACGGTCAAGTCATCGGCGTCGTTGAACTTATCTCACGTTTCAAACATCGATACGCAGTCTCCCTCACAGTCGGAGAGTAAAATGAATGCATCAACAAAAGTTTCATCGAAGATGCACGGTTCCCAGGCAGATGATGCATCGCAGACACCAACCGCCCCAACATCCCCCACAGGCAGAAAATTAAACAGGCAAATGAGCTCAACAATTCTTGCCAGAGCTGCATTCTGGGACTCGAGGATAAATCAGGAAGTGGTGTCAGATACGCAAGCCGATGTGGAGAAATTCCCACAAATGCCAGTTGAAAATTTCAAAAGGTAGAGTTTATTATATTATAATACTTCTATTAACAGCTGAATTATAATTTAAACAGAGCATGTAAATTATATTTTATGTTTTATATGTAACGCATTTGAATAACATGTTTTTTAATGAAGAAATATTGAACTTCTTTCATATGTTATGATTTAAATTGTCTAAGTATGTGCATCTTTTATAGATATAGGTTGTTAGTGATAATTAAACATATATTGATCAAAGACTGTGATTATATGTTAATAATTGGTCTAGTCAGCTATCGTTACAACAAGTCCTTCAATGTTTATTCAAGTTTTTATTTAATTTGAAATTGTAGATTATCTGCTTGGTTTAAAAATGTAAGCCCGACTCTTTTTCAACGTTTTTAATTTCCAGAAATTGATACCATTTATTTTGTGCTTGATCCGTAATGTAATCTCTTTTTAAACAGTAATTTCAATGAACAACCGTTTGTGTTAAATTAGCTCAATACAACAATGAAGTGAAATTTCTAAAGAATAAATTTAAAGTAATTAATTATGAGTGTAATGTCGAAATAGGAAAAAAACAGGATTGCATTTGGGCTGAAAAACTTAAAAATAATCTTCTACCTAGGGGTATAGGAACTAGATTAAAACTAAGATTTGTATTAAAAAGAGAACATCCTTTATTTTTGGGTGAAGGAAGCCATTTAAATTAATATAAAAAAGTGGCACCACACAAATGAATTTGATGGAATAATTTTTATAATTTATTCCCATACAGATTGTGATTGGGTAGTCAAAATATAGGATAATTAATTATACTGTTTATTAGGCAATTTTTAAGTGTTTTAGGTCATGGTAAATGAAACTAACAAAAATTGGTTATTGTATATGTTTGATAAACTGTTAGAATACTCAGAAACACATAGTGTTTTTGCTTTTGTGTAATATTTTTACAAAACCACGATCTTGTTTACATATTTATGAGACACGTTCAGATTAAAATAATTTTGAGGCATCTTTGTCTTCGGGTGAATTAAAAATCTGGTGTGCTTAATTGGGAGTTGACTATACATGCATAGGTTGTGTGTGTGTGTGTGTGTGTGTATGTGTGTGTCTGTGCATGTGCGTGTTTGCACATAATGTTAGTAATATGCCGTTTGTTATATTTTCAGTATGAACAATACCCTGTAGTGAATCACAACAAGCAGCTGATGGAAATTGATAGTTTAAAAAAATCCACCATTGAACTGCCTTGAAGAAATAATAAGTATATTTTGGTATTGCGATGTATAGAGAGATACATTGTATCAGGTTAGCAAGGATAATTAGTGATCAGGATGATTAGCATAATTTTGTGTATGGAAGTTCTATGCAGTAAATGAAATTATGTATCACTGAGACTTTAAATGAATAAAAAATTGACACAGTTCAGGAAATATCTGTAGATATATTATTCTAACATAATGTATGTTATATATGGATACTGCCACCAGATCTGTTCTTGTATTCTGTAAATATATATATATATATATATATATATATATATAATATATACATACATACATGTATATATATTTACATGGTGGCAGCATATGACATTTTGTAGTTGCCTAGTTATGTGTTATAATGCATTGTTTATGCTCCTTTGTTCATGTAAATTGCATTTAACAGTAAATAGTGACGTGTACAGTCATACACCCATTAACATATATTCACTCATTTGTTCAAATAATTTAAAATAATTTATTCTAAATATTCCTTATTCACATAAAATATGTTTTGAGAAGTAATTCAGTCACAGTTAGTAGATAGTTATTTTTTGATCAATTTAAAATTCATATTCATTCTTAATTACTCCAGAATTAATTTCCAGATAATTTAATACATAATTTTGGTCAAACTATAGATTGTGAAAGCTGTTCATGTTATTTACCAAAGTATCAATATTTATTTTGAAAATATACCATGCATTTCTCTTGTTTTCCGAAGAAGGCTTTTCTGTGATTAATATTTAGAAAAATTAAGCATTGGAAGTTCTATCGCAAGTATTCTAGTTTTGATGTTCTGGACTGTGTACCTATTCCGTTTTCGTGTTCTGACCAGTTTTCAAGCATCAGTTATGTTTTGTTGTTTCTCGTAAACATGTGATGTCTCCAACATGCACAGAAACTTGTTGGAAAATCCTTCATTGATTCGTTTTGTCATGGTAACTGGCAAAACACTTGTTTTTTTGTGTGCAATCATCTCGTTTACAGCTGTGATGTCCAGGTTGCAATATGCTGCATAATCAATCATGTTAGATGGGGTTATATTCATAAAAAGTGCTATGTAAGGATATCTGCAGGTTGTTTGATTTGCTGATGATATGTAAAAATTATCTATTTTTCTATTTACTTCCACCTTGGAAGATATTAATACAGGTATATTATCAATTGGCAGTAATAATTGTTAATAATTTATCTTTGTACATTTATAATCTGTGTTCATGAAACAAGTACACGTGTTCACGTGCACGCATTCACACACACACAAATGCATGCACACACACACACACACACACACACACACAGCAGAGAGAGAG
This sequence comes from Paralvinella palmiformis, assembly GCA_025642065.1. Classification (NCBI taxonomy): domain Eukaryota; kingdom Metazoa; phylum Annelida; class Polychaeta; order Terebellida; family Alvinellidae; genus Paralvinella; species Paralvinella palmiformis. The sequence continues at coordinate 30,228 of JAODUP010001089.1, read as the reverse complement.
AGAGAGAGAGAGAGAGAGACACGCACACACAGACACACGGCTAAAAATCTATAGTGTTCACACCTGACTCTTTCTCACAGAGCAACAACTCTTAATACATTAAGAGTCCATTAATTAGTCTATCTTTAATGATGATAACCTGAAAGACAGGAAGGCAAACATTTAAGGTAGTGCCATATAATTATGGAATTAGTACATAACTAAGATGATCCATACACTACACAATGTAGGAGGTGATGTAAACCTTAACTCGAGATTGAACAATCTATATAGAAAACACTACAATAAGTTTAGTTATCCTCTTAACATGAATATTTTATAACTCATTCAAACATTTCTTTTGCATTAATTTGCATAATTTAATTTTGCATGTAATGGTGTAGATAGCGTTATGTTTATTATGTAATATTATCATCCCACCGATGCCCTCAACATTTCATGTTATTGTTAATTTTTTTAATGTTTTGTTAACACACCTGAGTTTCACCTTTTGATTAATATGTTTACATTACAGAAGGTAGTTAAATGAAAGGAGTAATTAATAAATAATTTTAATTCAAAGATCATTTTATTTGTCTTTGATTGCAGAAATAGTGTGTCAGTAGTGAGAATTTGTTTGCTGATGTTCGTTATGTGAATTGTGTGTGTGTGTGCATATATGTGTTTAGGAGTATATATATATATATATATATATAGCACCTGCAAGTCTGAATACTAAAAAAAACCAACTAAACATCTCTGTTCACATAAATCTATACGTATGTAAATGTACATTACATGAATGTTTATGCGTTGGCATTTAAAACCCTCGTAGCAAGTTATACGTGAGTGTTTATACACATAAAGTATGACTGTTGATGACTATAATTCCATATAATTATGATGATATTGCAGCATTTCCGGTCCATTTATCCCAACATGTGCGTGAGAGTGGCCGTAAAACATCAATCGTCATCTTTGCAGCATTACTTCTTTAGATTTAGATTTTTAACCGGAAGGTGTCCGTTTGAGCAAAGCCATGAAAATGACCTTGGTCACCGTACAATTATAATGATACGATAGATGAGGTTATGACAGTTTATTCCAATTTAGCTACAATTACGTTAAGTTCTATGATTAGTTGATTGCTACTTGGCTATCTCTTTATCCAGTTGGCATCGACACCGAAGTCACACACACACACGCGCGCACACACACGCATGCGCGCGCACATACGGAGATATAATAGATTAATCTCGTTTGGATGACTGGTTATCATATCTAATGATGTTCTATAGCATCAGGTGAGTTAAACCTTTTATTACAGAGTTGGGGCCAATTTCCAAGTTAGTAAATCTTCCACCAGTTTCTCACAAATACACTAGTCAGGGTTTCATCAGGTGAAACAAAAATTTTGACATCGCCTTATCCATGTTTTAATGTCCTCTACTTCTTACATGTCTATTTCCCCTAGGAAACGAAAACCCAACATAATTTAGCGAAAATCTATAATCCACAATCGTTATTAACTGTCCCAGTCTCACGCCGGTTGACGGCATATTATCCAAAAGTAATCCACCAATGGACGTGGTGGATTGTTGCAGATTCGAACCGTAAACTTCCCACTTTGTGATCTGCCACTGTTCCTTTGAGCCACCCGTTAACTAGAAGTCGGCATGATTAGTTTGTTACCATATACCGGAGTCAGCAAGCCCCATATGTAGCTATGACCTATAAGTCATCATGATCCATAAGTTGTGATGATCCACACATTTCACGATGGTTGCGGTGTTATGATGACCCACAAGTTACCATGACCCACAAAACGCTGTGACCTGCAGGCCATTATGGTCCACTATTCTACACAATCCCGAGATCAGTTTCTGTGCTGATGTCGACCGTACTTAACAATAGAGGGCGTGTTAGCATCTGTTTCCAGCCCGTTATCATCAGAATCGTCGGAAAGATCCAGGGTGGCTTTGACACCACGAGTTAGCAGTACATAACGTCGTCTGATCTCCCAAGCCGTCGGCTCACTGGCCGCCTGGCGACGTTTCATCTCTTCCAGTTTCCGGTAATAATCGGCCAATCTATCCTGGATCGGTTTCGCCTTCTTCCTGTATCGTTTCTCAGCATTCACGACCAGCAACTCCTTCATAAAATCCGTCCCGGCCTCTCGGTGCTGGGCTGAAGCAGTCTCTTTGTCCGGGGGCGTGGTATCTTCGGCCCCGTCGGCTATCCTGGTGCCTTCCGGATCTCCGACGTCGGATTCCGGTTTGCTCAACCCGGCCTCGTCGTCCTGTTCGTCGGCTACTTCCGATATGGTTTGCCAAATTGGCCCGGCATCGACCAGCTCTGAACGACGACTAAAGATGCTGTACAACGTTGGTCTCCCGTCACTCTGTAAGCTACGGCGCGTCCTGAATTTGCCCGACGAAGACAGATCCGGTTCCGGTGCCGTGTGGACGTCGCGTTTCGTCGGTTCTTCGGTCGACCTTTTCTCGATGGCTGGCATCGGGCTGGTGTAACGGACTGGCAACACATCGTGTTCTTTCTTGACGCGCCTCTGCTGTAGCCAGCTGAAATAGGACAAATAATATCGATCGTTAATAATCAAACGCAGATTTTGAAAAAAAAACCCGAATGTTTCAAAAGCTGCGTTTGCATATTCAAAATGGATTATTTACTGTCCAAGTTTTACAGTATCTTCTGGCAGTTTGTGCCTGTGGATGTTTGCATAGCACAGAGTTTTACAGCAATGCGTTGCAAACCTCCAGCTATGCGTTCAAATCCGATTGATACCTGTGTTTGTGGAACATTTCCATGGGATGTTGCCCCTCGACCAAACAAAGAACTCACTCACTCAAAAGGTTCCAAATATCAAACATTGTCGTCCTAACTCACGATGCTGACGATTCGTTCTTATTGTATCAATACCTCTTCTAAATATCGACCAAAATTCCAAATTGAACAGCGAAATAAAATAACCGGCAATATTCCGAAAAATACTGATCCAATAAATCCGTTTTCTTGTTGATGTGATGTATAACACGGATATAAAGACTAGGGCTCACTAGGTGAGATTTAGAGAGTGAGTGATTTGTTTAACTTTAGGGATAGCCACTGCCGGGAAATGTAGCCGAAGGCCAACACCAGGAATTAACATCCTCCAAACACCGGTAATATCGGAACCTGGAAGTTTTCAGCGCAGCACTCTGTGCACTGAGCCAACGTAGAGACACCTGGTTGAACAAGAAAAAGAAAATGCTGTCCAAATACAGTTTTTACGATGACCATTATTTTGGCAAAATAAGCAAATTAAAATGTTGTAGATATATGAAGCTGCTAAAGATGATGATAACTCGTATATACAGAATGTCCTCTGCTGTTCTCATCCCATATAGCACACTAGCGCCAGTATGAAGTTAGTATTTGAGTACAGCGGTGTTTGGTTTAACGATGTACGAGTTATAGGCTGTTTAGACTTACTGTAATGACTCCGGCAATTCATCGGATTTAGATATTTTAATCTGTCGAAGGAAGACCTTCATGTCCAGTCGGTCGTGATCCAGATTTAAGATGATCATCGACTTCTCTCTGTCGTAATCTTGTATCTGTTTAGCTAGGATCATCTCCGATATGTTGTTTCTGTTTCGGAACAGTGCTCGGTTCTTTAGCGTTGGCTGTATTGTCTGCGCCATTGTGGCTCCACCTGGTGTGCGGGATGCTATCTTCTTTTGCTCGAACGAGGACGACGGAACCTCACTGGAATCAATTAAAACAAATAAACTATCTATTTGTATTTCGGAAATGCTAATTAATGCCACGTTTGTGTGTAATGTCATAACTACATTCTGCGTGATTCCAGCACAAAAGTAGATCTAATAACGAACCCTTTGAGACAGCCCCCAAAACATCCCCGAACCGGTTCGAGCTATCTGAATACCATCGTTCAGGAATGACAGTAATCAGAACAACGAAGTACACTAATGACACATCCAGACTAGGAATATAAAAGACAGCGGGCAGGTAATGAAAGCTGCAATATTACAAATATCACTTATCGAAGGTAGGAGGGTATGCCAGTATGATGATGATGATGATGATTGATGTTTTACGGCCACTTTTGTGCATATGGTAGGCTAAATGGGCCGATCGACCTCCAAAGGTAATGAAGCGAAGTCAAAGATGAAACACCCTTCAGATATGCCCACGCCGAGATTCGAACTCAGGTGGTAGTGATCTGTGGTCCAACGCGCTACTAGTTAGACCACGGAGGCGCCCCAGTATGATGTCGGTATAGTCTTCGGGGTGATGTCGGATTTAAAAAAACCGGACGCCGTTTGTTTACACCTACAACATGTCGCCACATAAACTATAACAGTGAATGAGTGAGTGGGTGAGTGAGTCAGTCGGTCACTAATTTCGAAATTCGACTTTCATCACGGTTGGATCTTATGATAGAAAGACGATTCACTAGTAAAATGAAACAAATCGGATGATACTTCCTACAGGCATAAGTAATATTGGAATTGGAATTTTATTTCGATTTGAAATTCACCTGAGCAGCGCGTTACTGAAAAGTGACCACAGCAGTCGGTTACGTTCTGGTTAAAGCAGATCTCTTCTTGTTGATTGTACTTTGGTCGCGTCTTCTGATGGAATGTTCATCCACTATCAGAAGGAGCACATCAGTTTTATCCGATTGGGAGGAGGGTGTATCTAAATTTTAAAAACATTTGAAGATTAATCCGCTAGTGAACTTGTCGTTGTTGTTGTTATTACTGCTATTTTTGCTCTTGTTTGTTGTTGGTGTTGATGTTGTTAGTGTTAATCACACATACGGTTTAAGGTGATCTTTTTTATATATAACTGATATTAAAGTAACATATTTCCTCCGACAGTTTGTTTATAAAACAACGAAACTGTGAATAAAATGTACTAATCGACTAACGTACCTTAAACATAGACATTCCTTGTTATCTTACCACGTTAATATACTATTTAAACATCGTTGCTATCCAAACATGTCCGTTTTTATACCATCATCATATCTGTTAGTCATTCGCGAATTTATCAAATGATTCCTTGCAGCGAAATTTCAGCACAAATGATTCATTCATGTTACAACGTATCTATAGCACAGCCTATATCGTGCTTTAGTTCATTGGCACCTAAACCTGCTCGATTCATTGGTCGGTCAGTCAGTGTTCGATGGTGGCTTGTGTTTGGCTTACGGCGGGGGATTATGGACCGTGGATTATACAGTTAATTCACCGCGTTGAAACTAACTGCAAAATAATGCATCCGATGTCATTACACTAATCCTCTCAGCTGCCTGTATGCTACAGCTGTCCAGCGGTCAATGTTATATCATTATGTCTCCTTGCAGAAAGCTTTGTAACGTGGTAACGTGTCCATTAGGCAAATGTCCTCTGGCCCGATGTGCTGTTGACGGTCAAAGGCCTTTCTCAATTTCTGTCTGTGTGTCTGTGTGCGTGTGTGTAATCTTTGATATATAGCCGACAAAGTGATATATTTATAAATATAACTTCTATCATAGCTCAGTCGTTGTTCATTCTCAGCCAAAAGTTCCAAATGCAGAATGTAAAGTTTGAAATTCCAGTTTAGGGTGATGTCATGGAACAAATTTCACGGCTTTATTTATGTTACAGTTAATCTGTATAATCAGGTAATATGTATATTACCTGAAATTTTCAGGTAATCTGTATTAAATCTCAGTTAGCAAAAGACGTATTGCCTGAAAATTTATACAGATTAACTGTAACATATACACAGAGCATATGAAGTGGGATGCATCTAAAGCTATTATAGCTAGGGTATAACGCGTATGTGGACCTGATTAACAGAATTTAAATATAGGATTTTTTGTTAAATCAAAACGCTTTAGGGTAATTATAATCCAATTATATAAAGCGCTATATAAAATGTTGTATTGTTAATTTTTTTTTTATTATTATTATTATTATTATTATCATAATACTAAATATGGTGTAAATTAGGTTATTTATTACACATACTTGAATACTGAATATTTAAAAAACACTACGTCTCTCATATGTAATGTTATATAATTGTAGTTGTGTTATTTATTATTATTTACGAAGAATGTAGTCTTTATCAAGATGTGTTTCACTGAAAGATTCCTTTTGGCCGTGCACTCACTCACTCACTCACTCACTCACTCACTCACTCACTCACTCACTCACTCACTCACTCACTCACTCACTCACTCACTCACTCACTCACTCACTCACTCACTCACTCACTCACTCACTCACTCACTCACTCACTCACTCACTCACTCACTCACTCACTCACTCACTCACTCACTCACTCACTCACTCACTCACTCACTCACTCACTCACTCACTCACTCACTCACTCACTCACTCACTCACTCACTCAGACACCCACCAACTCATCCACCCACTCACTCGGACCCGAAAGCCAACGGGTTAGAGTCGGATGTCGTAAGATGGCAATACAAGATGACGACACTAAGTGACCCATTTTTGGCCGATCCATCGTACTCACACAATCGGTCTGAGTAAGCATCATTGCGCAACTCACATGTCATAAACTGTGAACGTTTGATAAACAACCTCATAAAACTACAAGCCAAGATCGGGTAATCATATTAGAACATCCGACAAAGTATTATATAATATCTCTCTTTAACAATAGCTTATGACGTCATATGTTGGTTGTTGTCAGAACACTTGGCCAAGTTACTGTGATTGTTATCACCGCTATCGAGATCATCATCATCATCATCAGCATCATCATCATCATCATCAAACATAATAATTAACATGATTATTACCAGCACCTTGAACCATGTTCATCACCAATTTTTAAATCATCGGCATGGTTACAGTATCAGTATATCGGCATGCCAGTAGCCGTTGTAAGAAACACACACACACACACACACACACACACACACACACACACACACACACACACACACCACACAACCACCACCACCACCGTCATCAGTTTTTCGTGACTCCGACAATAAGACCAGGCGGATCAAGCTATTATCACCAAAAAACAATGTAGAGCGGGATCATGTGTGATATTATATACCTTAGTCCTACTTCTGACATTTGACCTCGGACTGACTTAGACATCAGAAGCGATGTTTGATCCCGACAGTCAATTTACGCTGGTAATGTGCCTAATCAGCGAGATAATCGATAAAGCGACAGTCTTCGACTTTCTCCTTTAACACTCATAGCCGACGTCGGCCTCATACTTTGGTTGGTATCAGGCGGCAACTTAGAAGATCTTTAATTAAAATGATCTTGAACAATAATTTAGCCGTTATCCATTAGCATTATAACATTGTTTTTCTGTTATGACTTAATCAGCCCGAGCCATTCTAGAATGCTTATTCGTACTAAACTTAAAATGAACCGATGCTCACGCGTTCACTATCAATTTTAGCCTAAAATCTACATACTTTTCCATAATCTTAAGTAAGTTTTATCCACGAACCACCTCGCCCAAACAGATCTTTACTAATGGATTTGTTTTGAATGATGTTTTTTCGGTGACTTTAACAGTCACTGGTAGTAGTAGTAGTACAACTAGTACTGCGAGTAGTGGTATTGCTGGTGGTGGTAGTAGCAGTAATGGTGGGAATAGCAATAATATTAATAGCATTAGTACAGTATAAGTTCATTGGGTCATCGGGTTCTTGGAATATTTGCTTGAATCGAAGTAAGTTTGATGACCTGGCACAAAGTGTATAAATTAACACGTTATAAGCTTCCATTAATTCGTATATGTCGATGTTTCCGTCCTCTTCCAACGAAATAATTGCTAAAATATTCATTTTGCAGCGATAATTGCTCTGTATCCAATAAATTAAATCATCACAAACAGGAAACAAGCTAACGTTTTCAAATAATACCTGGAGCTATGTCAGAGGATGGTGTTACAGCTAATTATTGTTCAAATAATAATGACAGGTCACTTTAGGTATTTAATATTTTTTAAAGAATAATTACTAATTAACTTATTTCTCTATTAAAACATGGACAATGTTGAAGCGAGCACACTCGACCTATCAGCAGCGACGGTATACATCACGTGACCCTAATCTACGGCACATTGTAAACCACGTGATCGGTCAAGAGCCAGCTAACCAATCACAAAGTATAATTTTTGTCTTCTATGTTAGATAATTACCGTAATAGAACGGTTTATTCAACATCATAAATCTTCACTATTTGATAAACTTTCAACAGATTTTATTAATCCCAGAACATTTCCTAAAATAAACGGATGAAAGTACACCCATCTCTTATCAAACTTAACTAAATTCGAGACTCTCGAACTAGATGACACATTCTGGTTGTGAATACGAAGTTATTAAGCTGAAATGGGAGTCTTTTTTACCATTAACAGACTTCTTTACGGTAGACTTCTAGGTGGCGATGCTGTATTTTCACTAGCCTCAATTAACTCCCCCCCCCCCAGAAATATTAGAACAATAATTATGTGAAACAAATACATTATTCACTAAAAATATATATATATATATATATATATATATATATATATATACACAAAAAAATAATTGAAATATATATACCAAAAAGACAACAATCACGATACTGCAGTACTAATTGCTGAAAGTGCTCAGATTGCTGCATTCGAACCGCAAGCTATGGATGTAAACAATGGGTAATTTATTTTTATTATTTGTCAATTATTCAGTTACAGCCATTTAACTTTCTTTAAATATTAAATTTAAAAAGGGGGCCATTCAAGCTGAGGCCACGTTTTCCTGTTAATTGAAATAAATATCATTATTGAGGAATTCTGTTCAAGATGAAACTTTTGGAGCACCTGGTGCGCTGTGTTGAAGCAACGTGGATTGGGTACGATATATGGACACCAGAGAGCTGGAACACGTACTTTCAAAGAATTCGCCCGAACAGTGAGGTTGAAAGCTAGCCTTACAGATTGAATACTACTAATAACAATGTATATTTAATAAAACACCCTTCTTAGCAGGAGCCATTCAAAGGCACTGTACAAATAATATGTAATATAATAATACCCCAAATAATATGTCTATAAAACCCTGTAAGTGATTTAAGCGATAATAATTATTTATCTGTGAAAGTGACATTAAACAGGTGTGTTTTTAGAACAGATAATTTTTTTCAAGAGATCATGCATTTCTAATATCTGCCGGCAACCTATTCCACAAAGTGGAGTTTGTAACACTAAACGCACAATTACCATATGACTTGAGCCGAGGCACTGGTACCTGCAATAATATCTGACTGGATCACCTGAGTTTTCGGGATGACTTTCTAATGGACACCAGTTTACACAGGTATTCTGGTGCCATGTCATTAATATATTTATAAGTTATTAATAAAATCTTGAAATGGATACGCTGTCTAACAAGTAGCCAATGGAGTTATTTGAAGAATTGGGGTGATATCTTATTTTTGAGTATTTGTCACTATAGGAGTTGCACTATTCTGAAATCTCTGAAGGCGATTAATGTTGTAATCAGATATGCCATATAACAGGGAGTTACAATAGTCTATACGAGATGTAACAAAGGCATGGACTACAGTTACAGGTGCTTCTTGTGTCAAGAATGCTTTTAAACAGTGGATGTTCTTAAGATGGTAGTAGGCAGCTCAGCATACTTATGTGACATGTTCATGCATGTTAATACATTGGTCAAAATACCCCCTAGATTTATTACTGACCCATTATGGGTAATCGAAGATGCACCCTTCTGTAATGCTGGTGCCCATAACACAATATGGTGATGCCAAATATATAATATTTATTTTATTATCATTTAGTTTTAGAAGATTTTAGTCATCCATAGCCGAATATCAGCAATACAATGTTCTAAATTATTCCAGGAGGAGGAGAGATTTAGCTCATTGTCGGGGTCCAGTGAGATATACAGCTGTGTGTTATCAGCATACAAATGATATTTAACCCCATATCGCTGTGCAATGATCTCAAGAGAACGGGTTTACATTCTGAAAGCCAGAGAACCAAGATCTAAACCCTGTGTTACACCAGATAACAAAAACCGAACTCAACTAAAATACCATGAACAGATACTCACTGGGGGCGTTGTTCCAGATAGGATCGAAACTATTCAAGTACTTTACCTGACAGATCAAGCATGTCTTTTAACGTAGAGAAAAGTACATTATGGTCAACTGTATTAAATGCAGCAGACAGGTCAAGAAGAACAAGGATTACTGGCTTACTTTGATCAATTGACATCATAACAAAGACTATTTATAACAAAACGTGTTACTTCGCGTTTTAATATGGGGCGCCATTTTGAATTCATGGAGCGCCAGAGCCCTAGCGACCGGAGGTAGATTGTCACGCTCCCTTCGTTAACATGGCGCCTAATGGTACTGGTTCTTTCTGCGCCGATTTCGGCTGCAGTAACAGAAAAAGTATGCACAAATAAAGACATTCCCGAAAGAAAATGAAAGCTAGTGTAAAAATTTGATATGATTTGGCTTTTTTTAAATAAAGGATATTTAAAAAATAGGCATAACAATTTGAAGTAGACACGCCCCTACTTGACATGACCCAAGTAGTAGGTCCAAGCAAGATCTATCTAGATCTATATTTGTTTCAGACAAAATCTTATTAAATTTTATTGAACAATATCAAACCTATTAATCACAAAATGAGTATGTAAGATATACATAAGCTCACAGTTACATGTACTGTAGCCACTGAAGATGTTATGGCCGGGAGGTATATTGTACTTTGTTATTGTTAATAATATAATTGGACTTCTAAAATTACATTATTATAATCAGATAATTTTTCCATAATTACAGTAATTATAAGTAGCTGAGTATTTACATGATCACCTGCATCTATATTTATTTTTAAATGTAAGCAATTGGTACTTATTGATATGTATGGAGTTCTATTTATAATTTAGATGTTATGAAATTAATTATTAAATACCTCAACTAGTGGTAGAAACATTCATTTTGTTATTTTTTCTATTGACAGAAGTAAAAGATGGGTTATTAATTGTTGTTGGGCAGATATATGATGAGGAAAGATTTAAATTACTTGAATACTAATTGTAGAGTGTATGATATACACTTCACTGAAACGGAATTCATGAACTAGACAAGAGATAAACTTATCTAGAATGCTATTCCAACTATTTTTGATGTACCAAATCCACCGCATTCATCCACTGAAATCAAAGAGGAAGGTATTAACAGATAGGAGACCTATACAGGAGACAGGGCCAGATGTGATGGTAATTAATATTTATAAATATTAATAGTGAAAGTTGGTTTTATAAAATTAATTAAATAAGAAACAAGGCATGAAATTTTGTCAATCCCTTTTCATATCTTAATACAAAAAAAAGGATTACCAGCACTTGAATTAGTACCTGAATGTTCAGCTCATGTGCTTTAATTGGTATACTTCTCGATATTCATAACTTAAATGTATATCAAATCAAATTCTTTAACCAACTTGAAAAAAGGAAAACATGTGTTTACACATTGTATATTCACTTGATTCAAGTAATTATTTTATAATGTATTGTTCTGTTTCAGTCCTTGAAGTTCTATGATGATGAGATACCATGTAAACAGTCCAATCTTTTGGATACAGATTTACTGGTGTTGGAGAAGATTTTGAGTTATCTGTTACAGTAGTCAATGCATGTGTCTATTACATCTCTGGGTATTTTCTGTCTAACTTTAAACAGTTCACTGATCTGGACTAAATGTCATATTTTTGGGTTATTCTATCCATTTGATAACAAATGACTGATTGTAACTGTAGATGAACCCGTGGCACAAGAGATTTGATGCCGCTTATTGTATGAAAGTACTAATTTCTCTATATCTAACATGTTAACGCAAACATAAACATTGTTAATATTCCATGTATATTCTTTGTTCTCAGCCGGGCAGGCCTATATTGCATAGTCTATATTACTGAGGTGTAGACTTTAAATGAACTTATGATAAACGGACACGATGAATATTTGCCATATGGTGGGAAGTTTGTACTGAATTGTGTTATGGTTGGGTTATAGTAGCTGTATATATCATTATATGTATATATCCCAATAAATAAAAATTTATGGACTATGATAAACTGACATGATGAAAGTATGTTTGTATGCATTTACCTCATATATACTTAATTGTTTTCATTAAAAAAACTTCCACACACAAAGCTATGAAATAACCTAAACCACGTTCAATTATTTTCTGATCAGCTGTCAACTGATCGCAAATTGTAGGCTATGAATTAAGTGACTGGGCTGTGAAATCACTTAATTCTTTATTTACAGTTTCAGAGCTTCGTTTTTTTCGATATCATGTGTACACAATTAAAGTATTAATTACTAAAAAAGTATGTGATCATGTAACATATTCGCAATTCATTTCAACCATGTGCACACATGTACACGATCACATATGGACAACTAGAGAGCTTTTGTTTATCTGAGAAATATCTCCGGTCGCTGGAGGCGCCACTGGTTTTGAGTCCCTCGTTGGAAATGTGTGTTAATTATAATGCTTATCAGGAAGTGAAAAAAAGCATGACCTGTTGTCTGAAATTCATATTTTTCTCGCCTATTTATCACGATTGGTGCCTACGATGTGAACATGAAGCAACACGATAGTGCCTTATTGCAGACTTAAACTTTGTCCTCATTGCTCTAAGAAATTGTCAGATTTACAATTATTTATATTTTCTTTCAGAAAGCGTATGGTATAAGTATGTCAGTGTACTAATTTATTTAGGTCTGGATACCGAAATAAAAACGACTACAAAACGACTTTTTATTTTTGTCTTCAGATACAGGTCAAGCACAGATATATTTCATGTATGATAGTTAAGACATTAGAGATAATAGTTACGAATATACACTTTCACGAGGGGTCAAACAATTTGTATTTTGCAGATAGTTCATGACCCCTGTGTATATATAACAGCATATAGATGGAGCCATAAGTAATTGCAAAGAAACTTCGACCGGAAACTGATTTTACCCGGTGTATTCAATCCCAGGAGCCTGATATTCATGGACTAGTGAGTGAACCATCATTAGAGTCAGACACAAGGTTCCTCAATTTCAGTCATAAGAGAGGAGAGTGTGGAGACGCCGAGTACCCACAGATTAGTAGACGACTATGATATTTTACTGCCACTGATTTGAAAGATATGAAAGCAAAATTGCACATGATATATTATGGGTCTATATGCCATAGTTATCACATTGAGAGTTCGCCACCAGAAAGCCTGCCAAAAAGAGGACAGTCATTATGTACAAAAAGGACATCCCGCTTCACGCGTTCTGCAGTCAATCGATTCAAAGCAAAATAGTGTTTCTTTTGTCAAGAAATCAAGAAAGAAGCAATGGATGAAGTGTCCTCTTTCAATGCTGGTATGCAGCTGCCACATAACGTTGAAATGTCAAGCAAATAAAAATAGAAAGTTCAGTTGAGCACCAACGCAGTATAAAAACGCGCAGTGAGAATGAAGACCATACATTGGATGAGAAAAAACATTGGCATACTAGCCTCGGACAATGCATTTGTCAACCTTATTCACACACTACTCCAAGATAGTAAAGTTCTCAACATGACGGGCTTGAAGTCAATCTACTCTGATATTCTCTGGAGTAATATGTTTGGTGCACTGGACCAAGAATCGTGGACTGACAGCCATCCAAGGTGGCGGCCACTGACGTGATATGTGTTGTAAATTCAATCAAAGACTTTATCTAATACTAATCTGATTTTTCACATGCTATGTGAATTTTGTTGTCATAATGTTCAATCTTTAATTTCAAAGTTTTTGCATGTTCTTTAAATTCTCTTCTATTTTAAGGGGGAGATTTCTGCTTTATTTTAAAGAAGGATAAATGTTTTGTGCGGATATATGAGTTTAGTACGATTTAGTGGTTCCAGTCACATTTATGTATATCTGAGATTTTTGAATAAAGGGTTTTGCCTCTAGATATATTTAATTAGTTATATATATATATATATATATATATATATATATATATATATATATATATATATTATGTGTGTATGTGTGTGTGTGTGTGTGTGGGGTGTGTGTGTGTGTGTGTCTCTGTATGTGTGTGTTTTACCAATGACAATAAAACACCATAATTTGAAATTGGTTTGTACATATGACTGCCCGACTGGAACAAGTAACATTTTGTCTGTGCTCCTTTAGTATGGACGTATAATGATCACCTTGAGGCAGGCTGGAGTAACGGCCAACTGGATCGCCATACACGTGAACATCAGGCAAAGAACTGTTTCTAAGGTATGGCGGAGGCTTATACAGACAGGCAGTTGTGTTAGGAGGGTTGTTCTGGACGCCCAAAGAAGACTACATTCCAATAAGACAGGGTGCTCAAACGTGTTGTGCAGCAACAATGATACCTGTCTTTGGGAACTGTTAACCGCGAGTGGAATAGCATTATACTCAAAGTGGTTTCACAATCAACTGCCGCGAGAAGGATTCACATCGGGTCTCTGTACAGTAAAGACGCCAGAAGGAAACCACTCATTGGTCCAAACAACAGACGTGCTAACATCCGGTGGTGTACCAGAGTTACACAATGGAGCACACAAGATAACCGGTCCAGAATTGTCTTTTCGGATGAATCGAGATTCAATGTTGGTTTTAATGATGGACGAATTTAGGTATGACGGGAGAATGGGACAGTAATGGAGCCAGAAAACATTGCAGGATTAACCAGGATATTTTCTTTTTCTTTAATGGCATGAGGATATATTTCTTACAATGGAGTCGGTTAATTAATCATCGTGGATGGTACTTTGAAAAGTACTGATTATATAGCCATACTAGATCATAATCTTCCGGATTCCGTTGGGAATATGTTGGGTATGTCATGACCCCATTTATATTCCAATACGACAATGCACCAGTTCATACAGCGCGCAATGAACAGATCTGGTTAGACGAACATTATGTCTAGGTGATACAGTGGCCAGCTGAGTCACCTGACCTCAACGTAATCGAGAATGTCGGGAGTATGTTGCAGAACAGGGTCATGAGAGATCGCCATTCGACAAGTTAGAACCGATACAGTGCCTGTATAGAGCATGTGGAGATATCACGCCATGTTACATGGACACGATCTACAACTCCGGGTTAGGCATATTATCCGATCACGTGGTTACTCTACTAAATATTATATTTTGAGTTCACCATTTAACTAGTTATTGCATGAGATGTTCTCAAATTACTTCCAAGTAGTTTTGTTGAATTTCAAATAAACTATTATTGTTAGATTACAGAAATCAATACATGCCATCCTAATACATGGACACATTGTAAAACATGATGGGTCTAAACGTTTGTTAGGGATCTGTATATCAGTATTCCGGATAAGATGTAAGACACCCGTGTACCAGTTTGTTGGTGCGTTAATCAGTTTATATAAACTATATTCTATTGCTTTAGTACAATTTTATCGCTAAACATTTTGTATAGTGTTTATATTTCGATAAAGACACCAAAGGAAAAACTAAATATGAAGACACCAAAATACATCATTTCTATCAAGGAGGTTTGCTTTAGTTTATCTACACGCAAATTAATTGATGGTCAAAGTAAACCAATGACAAACCGGTAACTCCCTTAAGAATGGATAAAAAGGGTATATGTTCTGCTTGATCTATATTTAAGCTTACCTTTGTTTAATGACTATACTAAATATATCAAAATTGTGACAGTACTTGACTGTGGTTTGCTGTTTGTTTCATTAGATATAATATATGTTAAGTGCATTCGCCAGAGTATTAAGGGGCTCTGCATTTTTCATATAGTACAAACATATAAGTGATATGACAATACATAAATTAACTTAGTACATACGTACATAAAATGAAATAAAATTAAATGCTGGCATAAAGGTTATTTGCTAAATTGATAGACTTTTCACTGTCTGTCACATTTTCATTATATCGATTGGATTATTCACCGTGAAATGATTTGCCTTTTCATATTCGCGGGGAAGCTGTTAGATGTTAGTTTAAACTTGAAATCAAGCCCAAAAGACTTTGAAATTACCCAATTACTCAATACTCGGATACAGGTAAAATATCATATTAACCTACATCTGCTAAATACAATATAATCAATTCATACATGTTTAGGCACAAAATTTGTATACATGAAATAGGTTTACAGCCAGGTCATCTGGTGCTTCGGACATATTTCGATTTTGACAAAAGATGGCAGCTCAGAATCTAAAGTTAAGGCAAGGATCAGTAAGGCCAGAGGGTCTTTTGTGGCATTAAGGAATGTCTGGAAGACAACTAATATCAGCAACACAATCAAAATTCACTAATCTGTTCAAGAGTAACGTCTTGAGTGTACTACAGAATCTTGGAAAGTTACCAAAGGCATATGTCAGATGCTAGAAGTGTTTCAATGTAAGTTTTTCAATGCTGATTGTCATTGGCCGAACATCACCAACATATTGACCAATGATAGCTCTTCCCCAGTTATGATGTATTGTGCTGACATTGTCTTGGCTAGTGCGTAGTGCTATTTGCATTGTTATGCAATTGTTATGTGATTTCAACACACCTTGATAAAGGTAATTGCTGCTTGAGCAGCTCTTGTTAGAGTTATGTAAACTTAAAACTGATAAAGGCGCTATTTTAAAATACTAATTGCAATCTCTACAAATATTTTGGATATAAATTGTCAGCAAATTTCTTAATTAATCACATTATTTATTTGATATTCCAACGTGCGCCCTGAAGCAAAGAAAGATAAATGAATTTTTTTAAATATATATTAATGTTTTGAATTTAGTAAATATTAGTTGGTGTATATTCTAATTGCCAAACATATATGTCTATCACATCAGTCACAAATTCACATTGTTCTAATTCTATTCAGCTTGCATTAATTTTGTCATTTGATCTTCCTGAAATTAGGCCCGTTTGATAACTTTCAAGGTCCGTGTTCACAGCATATTCCCTATGTCACTATCATACTCTCACTTCTGTTAGTTCAATCAATAACAAATAACTATGCACCATCATGGACTCGTCATAAATAAAAACTATATTTTAGCCTATTATATATGTTTCTAAGTTAAAGTCTAATAGTTCCAGCAGAGTGATCACTTTCTCACCTGCTCACAGTTCTATTCATATAATTGAATCTCGTAATATGTTTCTTATTATTTGAATACTTCCTGCAAGTGATATCCATATGAATCCAAGCCCTCCTATCATGAAATGTATCTGCCTGGCCACGAGCAACGTTATGGCCGTCCATAATAAATCAGCCAGTATCACAGACTTGGTAATATCTAAGAAATTGGACATTCTCGCCTTCACCGAGACTTGGCTTAGCCTCTATGACACAACCTCTTCTATCTATGATGCCCCCCCCCCGACTATTCCTTTTATCACCAACCACGTCACTATTGATGTGGAGGTCGTGTTGGCTTTCTGGAGATCCAATAAATTTAAATGTCCCATTCCATCCAGATCTATTCTAGTTTTGAGGCTATCTGCATTGAAATTACAAACTGTTCATTTACTGGTTACTTCCTATGTCTCCACCGCACTCCTGGAATAACTTCATCCTTCTTTGTTGACTTTCGTGATTTATTGGAGAACCTAGTACCTAGATATTCATCCTGAAATTTTCATCATTGATAATTTCAGCCTTCATTTGGATAGGCAGTATACTGCTACATCCCGATTTAATGACATCCCAGCAACCTTTGACTTAAAGCAACACGTTTCTTTCTCCGCACACATTCATGGTCACAGGCTTGAACTGCCCATAACTCGGTTTACAACAGATTATATGCACACTGCCACAGATGGTTCTTCGGATCATTTCACTGTCATAGCAAAAAGTTAATTTAAGCATAATCCAGTTAAAGTGTAATATTCTTTATCGGTATACTCACATCATTGACATTCTTGTATTTGATAATGACATAGTAAAATCTGAACTTATCACCCACTCTAAAGCTGACTTATTACAATTATGTGACCAACATTACGCTACATTTAAAACTTTACTAGACAAACACGCATCTGTCAGATCAAAATCCATAATTGTTCAACCACATTGCTCCTGGGATGCACCCTGAAATTAATAATGGAAAAGTGGAGGAAATCACGCACACAACTTAACAGTATTTGTGTTTAATGACAGATGATTCAGTATATAGAGTGTTAGGTAATAATGAAATATGTACTTGATCTATGTACTCTATGGTACTATATATATAATAATATATGTATTTTAATGGAGCTCCTGTTTTTTTCTTTTCTTTTTCTTCTCTTCATGTTTCATGTTTCTGCGCTATCTTATACTATTGTACTGTAAAATATGTATAATATGAATAAATGATATATATATACTAAGCAGTGCCATTTCTGCAATAAATTCACGAATAAAGCTAAATCTGACTTTTATAGGAACATGATCTCCAACAACTCTGACAATCATCGTCAACTCTGGAACTGTATAAATAAGACTTTCCAATGAAAGGCCTTTGTTTCTCTACCCGCTAATGATTCAGACATTTCGAGGATAAGATCACCCAAATTCATGCTTATGATTCTAGTTGTAATGTAATATTGAATTTCCAGTTGTACATCACCCTTGTACATTGTTTGAACCAATCTCACTTACAGAGGTTTCTGTGAACTTGATCCTATCCCTACATTTCTGCTAAAATCTTGTCTTCAACACTAATGTTTCCAATTATTAAGATAATAAACTTATCACTCAGCTCCGGAGACCTACCTTCTCATTTTAAACTTGCCCATGTAAACCTCTTCTTACGAAACCATTTTTACCAGCCAATGACCTAAACAGCTATAGATTTATTTCTATTCTATCTTTCATATCTAAAGTATTAGAAAAAGTCGTATTTATCTGCAGCTTTTGATACCACTGATTATTCTGTTCCTCTAGATTGCCTTTCTGATTGGTATGGCATATTGGGAACACCACTTACTTGGATCCGCTTATTCTTAATCTTATCAAGAAAAATAAGAAACTGTTTTGCTTTGCGGTGTTCCCCAAGGCTCTGTTCTTAGACCACTACTGTTTACTATGTATACCACACCACTAAGCTCTCTTATTCACAGCCAACTTACTCGTTTCTTCCCCACGAACATCCCTACCCATAGCACCACACCATCAGAAACTGTACGTAATCTTGGTGTCACATTGGATAACGATTTTAATTTCAGAAAACATATTTCTCTGACATGTCGCTGCTGCTTCTATCGTAATATTGACTTCAGTCGCTAAAACCATTGCTACAGCATTCTTTACTAGTAGGCTTGATTGCTGCAACTCTATTCTTTCTAACATATAAAGATATTCTAAAACTTTAGTGTATTCAGAACTGCTTAGCCAGGGCTGTCACACGGTCTCATCGGTTTTCCTGTTCTGTCCCACTTCTGAAACCTTGGCATCTATTTTCCAAGCTCTAGCACACACTCATTGAGAGCTCTGTTCATCTTGTTTCCACTTGTTGTCTGTTACTAGGGTTGAACTCATACTGGCATTCGTGCTTTTTCAGTTGCCATCCATACTCTTTAGAATGCACCCCCTGAACATGTTATGTCATCAAAGAGCATAGTTACTTTCAGTCATCATTTGAAAACTCTCCATTTCAGACTTGCTTATCCTTCCCAAGTTCCACTCCATATGGTCATTAGCTGATGTACTTTGTATTGTATCTGGACTATGAGTTTATGCAACTCCCGTACTAGGTGCGCTACTGAGCTCGTTTCTTTTCGAGGATATTGGCACAATATAAGTTTTGTAATTATATTATATTATTATATTAGAATGCAAACTCAAGTGAAAATACATAATCTTGCTACATATAAACTATACAATGCAATCTTTAGATGACATTTTATACTCGGTATGCGAGATGGCAATGTACAATCTTGGTTAGCACATTATTCAATAATTGCTATTTTTTATTAACTTGTTATAAGAAGTCTTTAGTCATTTAATTCGGATGTAAGACTTTCAATTTGATGACTGTTCCTAAAATAAATATATTACATTACAATATCAATGAGGAATGTTGTGGCTAATTCCACCATTTATCGCTAGTAGCTGTAGACAGAGTGTTTACTGAATGATTTATGGCCAAATCTAATATTCATATTGTATATACTTAAATGATGATCCAAAATATCTACTAACATTTTGCAATAGTAGATTATATCATGACATTTCTCTATCAAATAGAATTCCACTCTGAAAATGTTTTTTTTTATTATGACGATTGATGCTTTACGGCCACTTTTGAGCACATGGTAGGCCAAATGGGCTGAACAACCTTCAAAGGTAATGAAGCGAAGTCAAAGATGAAACATTCTTTAGATATGTCCACGCCGAGATTCAAAAACGGATGGTAGTGATTACTTATCCAACACGCTACCAATAGACTACGGAGGCGCCCTATTAATTTATTAAAGTTAATAACGTAATTTACTTACCTTTAGTTGAAATACTCTTTGCACTTTCTTCCGTTCAGTTCGCTCGTCTTCTGGCTTCAGCGAGACTTCACTGCTTCCGTGATCAGTTACAATACTGTTAATATAGGGTATTGTTTGCTGAAAACTGGTTGAATAAAACGATATTATTCAAGCAGGAAGATTACAAAAGATTGTTCACTTGTATGTTCGGGCAAAACTTTGTTTTCTTTGAATTGCAGACACCAAAATAATTAGTATAATCTTTTCTTAGACTATTTAGTAAACAAGGTTTTAGGCTTGAAGATATCTATTCGCTTTACTCATAGCAAATGTATATCTACATGAGTCAAAGATAAACTAATGTTATTTTTCCCCAGAGGACTATCACTTCTAACAAGGACATAGATGAATATCCTTCGATAAATACAGAGATATCCTGTTTTTAGCTCATAAAACAGGACAAAATCTGATGACAAAGGCTTCCGAGTTAATTCTTACTACGCACTTGTCTCAAGGTGTGTGATGCAAATATCAGGTAGGGTCGATGGTACATAATTAAGCTAATTACCAGCTCTACAGATTATAATGAAATTGTTTTGTTTAGAAACTTCATGTTTAGTGGTGAATCGTCATCATCTGCATTTCATGTAAAGTCAGACCTTTGTACTCGGAGTTAGCAACCGCACGAATGACTTGTGTTTACTTGAGTTCTAGTTTGCTTGGCTTTGGCCTGGAAATAATATTTACCGAAGACAAATTTATTTGAGGTCAACAAGAAATGTATACCAGTGTAAATTATAATACACTAGAATTTAAGACAGTCGTCGGTGTAATGCTGATCTAGCTTCCTGGTATACACAAAACTTTCTTTTTGCACGTATTAGAAGGGGATTTCCAAATGTGTGACTCACAAGGTATAATTATGCGAAACTTGCGACGTCACAAATCACGAGCCTCAGTATTTAGTTGATGGCATTTTACCTGAGACTGTATTCCGTATGTTGATTAGATTGAAGATCATAAAACGTGTAAGTATAAATGTGTATTACAGTCTGTTTCAATAGTTTGGTAAATCATGTCTACAACTAAAATGCTATGGACAATTATTTGGCTTCATCACAACATACAGGTAGGTCATGGTTTACCATTTATTCCACTCTAATTAAGTATAGAGTTTAAATGCCTGAATATATTGCCTTAGATTTAGAGCTATTTCTCTCCTTCAAAATGGTGCCTCATATAAGTCTGTGCGTCTACTCGTTATGAAGTTATTATGCTTTTCATATATCAACATTTGGTATTTTGTGGGCCAAACCAGATAGGAAAATGACACCGTTTTGGAGTAAAATTGGTTCTAATGCTTCACATAAAAGTGAATAACTCCCCACTCAGTCTCACATTCCAATAAATGAAGCGTTGTGGTAATTACTGATACCAGTACAACAATATTGAATTCATAATATATTCAAAATGGCTGACTTGGCTGTACCATTACAAACATTCGCTAACAAAGCTTTCACACATTCAACCCACACCCCGAAAACATTAATACGTACAGTGGAGTACCCAGACCTCCCGGATAAAACTACACTGCATACTCCTATTGTAACGGAGCTCTTAGAACAACGATAATAAGAAAAGTAATAGCATATTAATGACGGAAATGGGTTACAACGTTATGTGGTGTGGGGCTGTATCAAAATATTATCAAAGTATTAAAATAAAGTTCTGTAGATAAATGATTCAACATTTGTGGCCTCTTTTTGGTAATGCATTGTGATGTTACAACAGTCCGAGTTGGGGGAGGGGGGGGGGGTTGTAGTTTCATTGCTGTGCAGTGATGAGTACTATATTCACGCACAGTTCTAGATGAAGTAAATAGGTTGTTTAGTGGCGAGGGTAGTAACATGTGTAGGAAATTTAGAACATATTTTGACACCTGCATTTTATATATATATATATATATATATATATATATCAGCCAGCTTTAATACACGCAAGTGCTTGAAAACCGGTTCTGTGTAAGCATAATAGGTGGCGCCAGCTATGACTAATAATTTTCTTTTGCACTATAATAAAGATTTTAAGACATTTTATTCAGTACGTGTTTTGCCTTGTTTATAGCAAAATATTATCGAGATACGTTATTTTTAATGAATTTGATGTGCTCATTCCAATTAGTTTTAATCAATGAAGACCCGTAGAAATTTAACACAATTTACTTTAGTTATAATTTTATTGGTTAGTTTTATTTCCCTAGTAAACTGTTGGGAATTAATGTTTGAAAATATCACATAGTTTGTTTTTGATACATTTAGTGAGAGTTCATTTGCTAGGAACCAATCAGTGATAATACCAAGTTCCCTATTTATAGTTTTATATAGATGTGGACTAATATGGAGTGGTATCGTGTGCAAATAAAATTGATTTTATACCATTTAGAGTGTCAGATAGATCATTGGTGTATATGATAAATAAAAGATGTCCCAGAACAAATCACATTCAATTGTATTTATTTTAGAATTTATATCTCCGCAGTATACAAATTACTTCCTGTTTGTCAAATAACTTCTGATCTAATGCAAGGCTTTCCCTCTAAATCCATGGCATTCCAGTTTATTAGTAGTATATTATGATCAATGGTATCAAAAGCATTGAACACGTGTAGAAACACTGCCATGACTGACTCTTTTTCATCAAGATAAGTTGCTTTGTCTGTAACAAATTTAGTAATTGCATCAATTGTACTGTTCTTTTTTCTATATCCATATTGGTTTTTATAAAGTATTTAATTAGGTTAGAGATAGGATTATGTGCGTTTATGCATTATTTCAATAGATTGTTCTTAGTCTTTGCTTTGTGTCTTGTTATAAGTTTCGCAATTTTTAGTGCATCTGAGAATATTTCTTTCTCAAGTGATTTATTGATTATTTTGCTTATTGGATTGGCTACGGATAGACTAATTAACTTGAAGAATTTTATACTAAGATGATCATGCCCAGAGCTGTTTTGAGGTTTTAGTGTTTTGAGAACATCTATTATTTCATTTGAATCTATCGGTGTTAAAATATGTAAGCAATTTTTCTGAAAATTAAGTTAGTTAGGCATACTTCTGGCAGATGGACATATGTTATTAGCAAATTTCATATCAAATTACAAAAGTAAGATGTTATTATACTAGGATCATAAATATTTGTGTTATCTATTTTAAAGGTTTGAGGTGTAGCAGTTTTATCATTTAATTTGTCTATTATTGAATTTATTATCTTTCACATTTTTAGGCGTGCTCAGTACAAGTACTCAAAACATTTAAAACAATGCGCATCATTTAATATCAGACAATAAATAATAAATTAATAAAAATTATTATTAATTAAACCAAAATTGGAAACCAAACATGATAAAATGTGAGACACTAGTTATAATGGTTGATTTATTCCACCGATAAAATATGAGAAATCATTGAAAAATTCTGAAAACCAAAGTGCAATTATATTGGAAAAAGGGACCCGAAAATAACTGATTATCGTCACTTCTTCAAAGTTCATTCTGTGGCTGTGATTAAATTTCTTCCAACCAGAAAAGTGGCGCCAACTAGTTAAACCAACAACACGAATTAATTACTTTAGAAGTGGACAATCCAATTGAAGAAAAAAAAGTAAATTGTTACTCAATCAATTCCCATAATGCATGACCGAAAGCAGAAAGATAAATACCCGGTTAAGTTGAGGAATTAACATGAGGAGATAACCATCACCACATAAATATGTCTGGCTATTTGAATATCCGATTATTCCTATAATAAGACTCGTCCATATTTAGTAATGCTGTCCATTGACAGCTGAAAGAAATGGTTCTTGGTTTTAGAAGGTTGATTCATTTAAGGCAATAGACTGCATGTTGAAGTGACGTGTGGTGAAGCGAAATGCATAAAATCTGTTTAGGCATCAATCATTTGTAACGAAAAATATCTGATATAATCCCACCCACAAAAATTGATATGAGTAGCTAATTATTTGGGTACATGTCAGTCCAAAATGTTTTAATCCTTTTACAATGGAGCTTTTTTTGGTGGTTGTTCGGAAAACGCCAATACATAATGAGTAATTAACTAAATCTTTCTAATTGAGACAATTCAGAACATCCCCACACTTCTTGAAGGTGCTGTGTAATTGCAACTGGACCTTTTGAGGATAAATGATTATAATACTCTGCCATTATCTAATACGTTTGCGTTATATTTTCAAGGCTATTGCTCTGATGCTCCAATAATAAACGATTTTAATGGATTTCTTGCAGTAACTGCCATTAAACCCACCATGTCTGATGTAACAAAACAATCACCTATCACGTATCAAGGATACCTGGAAAATGGTCTAGCTCTTTCTTCGCCTCAATACCAGGAACATACACAGGTATCTGACTATAAGTTTTATTTCTACGTTTCTGGTATTCTAATTAAGGCAAATAATATGTTAATTATTTATTATTTTTAATAGCTAAAATCTCTTTTCAAGTTGGTGATTCTGCATTTCGATTTTTGAAATGCAACCGTTTTATTTCATGATAACCACATGCAAAAGGAACACTTTCAAAGATGTATTGTATAGTTCATATAAGACGTTGAATTAATATTCGAAAATTAAAATCAGAATAAAGCTATTTAGTTTATTTTATGTTTAGTTTGATCTTACATTTATTCATTGTTGTTATCTATTTCAAGATTAAACAAGAGGCTGTTTAGCCACATTTTGCCCGCCATGCGCCAGAAACATGCTATCGACTATTTAGCTCTAACAACCTGTCAAGCATGGACCCGTTATGATAAACATTATGCTTTTCATAGTATATAGTAACACAGCAGCATCCATATTATACCGTTTGTTAAGTCTTCGATATCTATCCCCCTTAGCAGTCGCCTGGATACCAAAATGGTATCACTGATACTCAACCTCGACAGCTGAATGAAGCAGATTATTCAACGAGCCACCGACAGAATGTTGTAGTAGTACAACGGTCAGAGACCGCCGAGGATATTAGAGCTGGACGAGCTGGCATTCTTTCTTGTTTCGTCATCTGGTGTTGTTGCTGGCCAATTGGAGTAATAGCATATTTAATAGCCAGTAAGATTACTATGTCAGCTCACTTAAAATTTCGTTCATTCATTCACCATTCGATAATAGTTCATTTGTGACCATACACACACACACGGAAGGGCGCGAGCACACATACAAAAACACCCACACACACACACACACACACACACACAGGTTATGTGGGTATTATTAGATGATTTAGTTTATCAGCTTACCTATATATTTAATAAGGACTTTCTATTGTTGTCCTTCTATGCTGTCATGTGAAAATACTTCTATTATTTCATGCAATAAAGTTTAATGGATTTAACCTCCTGGGGGCGTTGGTTATTCCAGCAAACATATCTGTCTCTCTCGTGAATTAAAACTCTGGATGTTTCTTCAGGGGACCGAATACTCAGTGGCGACTTTTCTTCCTGAGACTTATTATTATTATTATTATTATTATTATTATTATTATTATTATTATCATCAGTATTACTATAATTTTTATCTACAGGAACTGCAATAACTACCCTAGACGTGGAGAAGAAAAAAAGGCTCAGTCGCACCTCCGTTGGAATTAGCATTGGCGGTATTATGGCAGGCTTGATTGTTTGCAGTGTAGTTGCGTATTATTATTATGTCACTTACTTTTATTATTAAACACACAAAACCCTGCTGCAAGTAGACTTACAACTATATATACATGTATCGTTATCTGTTCAAGAATAGACCATAACTCATAATGTAAGCCTATATGTATTGAGCAATGAAAGTATCTGTAGACAATATATTCGGCGTTATGGAAAAGGGTAACATTAATAAATGCTACATTAATAAATTAGTAACTATGAATACAATTAGTTGTTTTGTCTATGATATGTACGTTAACATATACTCCATGAGTAACATTAATTATGATAACAACTTAAGCGGCATACACTTCAACACTAAATCTTAACGGTATAGTGATTCACATAAAACATTAATCATCATCATCATCATCATCATCATCATCATGCACGGAAATAGCCATTTAAAGCAATTTATTATTTACCATTAATATTTTTAGATTATTCTAGAAACACTGAATTTTATTGTCGTGATTAGTTACTTGATTAATTATATCTTTCAACTTGTTAAACATAATGACCTTTTTCTTCGGTAGAAACGTTGTAATAAAATTTAGTTTTACACTATCTTCATTTATTGATCATGGGGATACTAATTTGGTTTTAGTGTTTGTTAATTTTATATTAATTTAAAATAAAACAATAGTTAGTCTTTATATTCTGAAATGTATTAAAAATATATATTTAGATGAGCCTTACTTAGCTTACAAGTTATAATTACAGTGTTTCTCTCGCCCTGGTAAAACATCGTTCGTTTATAACCCTAGTGTGACTGTGAGGTGAGAAGCAATATTAAAAAAATAAAAAATATACATTTTAGATATTAATTTGCCGGAATTCTGATTGTGTGATCCGATTGCAATCAATGATATTGGCAATTGGGAAGGAAATCACTGCCAAGCGTTTAACTACTAATTGACCAATTTGATTAAGATGATTGATGTTTTACGGCCACCTTTTTTTTACAAGTGTTGGGCTAAATGGGCCGAGCGACCTCCACAAAGGTAATGAAACGACGCCAAGGATGAAAAAGCACCCTTCAGATTTCTGCACCCCGAGATTCGAACTTCGGTGGTAGTGATTTGTGGTCCAATGCGCTACCAACTAGACTACGGAGGCGCCCTAATTTAACTATGCTGACCAGGTGCCATGAGGCATTAAGCTGGAGATAATGATGAGACTTTAAATATATCATATTATTAGATCAATACAATCTACTTCTAAAAATGTTCAGTGTTTGGTAGTTATATCAGTATTATATATGTACAGCAAAATTTGGTTATAACAGTTTTCAAATCTAAGTGCTATGCATGTATCAAATATTAGTTACCGACACCTGAGCGATAATTGGTGAAAATAACCCTAATGTAATAATAAAATTGAATTTTTCTATGGTCAAAACAATAAAATTAATTTGATTGTCATTTTCTTATTGGTTGTTGCATTAAATATTGCAATAACCATAAAGGTCATTGGACCGACTGACAATTAAAATTTCAATGATCGTATTTCGTTGTAAACAGTGCGATCTATATTGATTTAATACTGTTGGGACCGAAATATTCATCGATCTTAGCCAGTTTTCGTTGACAATTTCTTTACTCTAGAAGTGAATGGACATTTGGCTGGATAAGCTAATCACTTCGAGTTAAACGACTATTCCGTTATGTCTTAGTTATTTATAACCAATTTTTACTACAGCTCATTGAATAAAGAAGCAGTGCCACATTCATGCAATAGTAATCGATAACATTAAGTATTAATGCAATCGTAATCGTGATCATAAACATTATATTCTGTATATTCATTGAATATAGGACCATTTGACATGAAACACACATACACCAGATTGTATTATCCTTGGATCGAATTATTTGTGGTATGTTTCAGTTATTAGTTCTGAAAACCATAATCATTCTTTTGTACACACATTAGCCAAAACATCCCGCCTGAGTCGTAAGTATTAGGTGATTATACTTTTCAGCATCCAGTAACACACGTACACGCACACGCACACACACACATACGTTAACTTATACCTGGACAGAAAACTAGCAAATGAAAAATGGCCGATTACAAATATATAATTATAATTAATTCGTCGTTTGTCACTGCATTCGGATATTAAGGAGGACCAAAATATTATATTGAAATTTTTCTAGTGGATCCTTTTCATTTCAAGTTTGATAAGTGTCTACTGCTTCAATTAATAAGATCACAACTTCGGAATAGATGTCCCGGAAGCAAACATTCCAGTCATGGTGGGTTTGATGTGTAGGTATGTATGTTACTATGTGAGGGGACACAACCAACGACTGAACAGCAACACGTTTATTCTACACCAAGCCCATTAACATCTCCCCTCTTATGTAAAAAACAAACAAACAAAAATACATTTAACAAAACCCTGCAACTCAGCAGTAGGTAATTATGAAGAATAAACAAATGTCACACGACAGCATAATTAAATACGAAATTGTGCTGTGCATTTCCCAATGTCTCTCGAAGATTTATACGTCCAGTATGTATCTTGGCTTCACGGCACGGCCGGCTCGAGTACGGTAAGGATTCCCGTGTTTGTGGTGGCCCTCATCAACAAGGACCTCTGGACATGGATTGGTTGGCGTGATATCTTCTGCCAGTTGTATGACATGTGATATGTTCGTTGTAGTTCCATCGGCGGAGCAATAGGTTGGTGTCATATCAGCTGTTGGTGCAGCAGCAGGTCGCAGCTGTACTCTGTTGCGACATAGCTCAATGCCAGCTCAAGTCTGAATGGTATATGATCTATAGCCAGGATTGCGCACAACTTTGCCATATGTCCATGGATCGCCACGAGGACGAAGTGGATGTTTGGCATAGACATAAGTATCGACATCGAGTGGCATCTGTTGTGAACCAGTTGTCTGGTCATACGAGTTCTTGCTCACAGGTTTCTTGTGTTGAAGCTCCTTCAGCGCTATGTCCGACTTTACTGATTATGTTGCGAGTAGAGAATCGCACGTAGATAGTGTTGTATGAGTGCGATGACCGAACATTCACTGAGCTGGTGAGTATGTATGTCCTGTCGGTGGTGTGCTCCTGTAGAACAGCATGGCTTTGTGATAATCTTCAGATTTACGAGGTAGGCCTTTACAGACTTTCACTGCGGCCTCAGCTCCCCCATTCCCTTGTCAGAGGTACGGTGACGATGTTGTGTGTTTGAAACAATAGTCTCTCGAAACACCCTGATACTCCTTGCTGATGAACTGTGAACGGCAATCGTCTAACTCCACCTGAAGCGTTAAGATTTCGAAACCTGTTTCTTTGGCTTCCATTTGCATGGATAGTGTCTGCAACACAAAGTGAGCTACCTCTCTTATAAGTAACATCGAATGTGTATCGCTGCAGTTTCATCGTCATCGTCTGCAGTCGCGCTGGAACCTTGTTCAAAGCGTTCCTGAGTATTGTTTCTAGAGGCTGGTGATCAGTGTGAACATGTACGTCAGTTTTGTCGTACAGACAGTGATAGCATTTATGAAAACAGTTGCAAATTGCCAGGCACTACTTTTCTATCTGAGAGTAGCGTCGTTCTGTAGGATTTAGGCTGCACGATGTGAACGCTCCGGGTTGGAGGTTGCCGTCATAATTTGGCAGGAGCAAAACACCCAGTCCATTGTCGCTTGCATCTACCTGCGGTACGACTGGGTTCTGAAGCTCATATAACCTAAGAACATGAGCACTGGATATGATCTACCTTGCCTTGTCAAATGCATCCTGTTATGTGGATGACAGATGAAATCAGATCCGTCCTGTGTCAGCATACGAAGAGGTTTGATAACAGCACTGAGGTTCGGGGCATATGCTGAGAGGTAGTTGCATATCCCAATGAACCTCTGTACTCCCCCTTTGGTGTGCGGAACAGCTATCTTCGTCACCGCTGATACCTTGTTAGGGTCGGCTCTCATACCAACATCACTGATAATG
>JAODUP010001087.1:27500-114838 GCA_025642065.1 Paralvinella palmiformis | reverse complement strand
GCGATCATAGCTTCCGTACTGTTTGAACTATGTTATCATTTTCAAACCTGACCTAACGTCTGCTATTGTAGTTCTTATATGTTATTTATGACAAGCAGATTAGAGCTAATCTTGAATCTCATAGTACAAACTGGACATAACTGGACCTAGAAAGATAATTATATTCCCACATACAAAACCCACCAACCGCGCGAGCTGTGTCCAATGCCACCGCTCGAAATGCGGTGCAATGTTTCTATTCCTGAGTCAGGAGTACATGCTTTAAGAGCGTACTGTGTCTGCTACAGTCATTTAAATGCTGGATAATCAGGCCAAACATCTAAACGGCGTCCCTCCAAAGACGCAAATAGTGCACGGAATATATAGCTCTAGATCAACTTTTCTTGAATGCAGGGACCGGGAAATATGGTCTCCATGCATAGAAAACGGAACTTTCTCAACCGCAGCATAATATGCCTTGTGATATTTGCTGGAGGGTCAAATACCTCATAAGCATACAAATCCAATAAATGCTATGACCTACTCGTCACTATTACATCGGCACTTTAGCAGACCGTTATGGTAGAATTACCCTTCTATATATTAACATTTTCAAATCAGACCTAATGTCTGCTATACAAACTATAATTATAATATAGGGTTTTATTAGTGACAAGGAGACTAAAGTTAGCCTTGAATGTCATAGTACAGACTGGACATAACTGGACCTAGGAAAGATAATTCTATTCCCACAAACAACTAAGGTGAATTATATATACAACTAAACTTGTTATATAAAACACACCAACCACACGAGCTGTGTCCAATGCCACCGCTCGAGATGCGATGCAGTGTTTCTATTCCTGAGTCAGGAGTACATGCTTTAAGAGCGTACTGTGTCTGCTACAGTCATTTAAATGCTGGATAACCAGGCCAAACACTTAAACGGCGTGCCTCCAAAGACGCAAATAGTACACGGAATATACAGCTCTGGATCAACTTTTCTTAGAACGCATGGACCTGGAAACATACAGTCTCCTCGCATAGAAAAAGGAACATCTCAACCGCAGCATAATATGCCTTGTGATATTTGCTGGAGGGCCAAATACCTCATAAGCATACAAATCCAATAAATACTATGACCTACTCGTCACTATTACATCGGCGCTTTAGCAGACCGTTATGGCAGAATTGCCGTTCTATATATTAACATTTTCAAATCAGACCTAATGTCTGCTATACAAACTATAATTATATTATAGGGTTTTATTAATGACAAGGAGACTAAAGTTAGCCTTAAATGTCATAGTACAGACTGGACATAACTGGACCTAGGAAAGATAATTCTATTCCCACAAACAACTAAGGTGAATTATATATACAACTAAACTTGTTATATAAAACACACCAACCACACGAGCTGTGTCCAGTGTTTCTATTCCTGAGTCAGGAGTACATGCTTTAAGAGCGTACTGTGTCTGCTACAGTCATTTAAATGCTGGATAACCAGACCAGACACCTAAACGGCGTGCCTGCAAAGACGCAAATAGTACATGGATTATACAGCTCTATATCAACGTTTCTTGAATGCAGGGACCGGGAAATATAGTCTACAAGCGTAGAAAAGAGAACTTTCTCAACCGCAGCATAACGTGAGTCACCTTAAAATAATTTCTCGAAATATTATCGGTAAGTTACAATGTGGTTAAAGTTATAATAAACCAAGGCAAATATACCTTATAAGATAGTAATATGTAACAACAAAACGAGTGACCTTTATAATTACTTAATAATAAAAAAGTAAGACTTTCTATTTAAGGAACAGTTCCTGAACATTCATCATGTGATCCATAATTAGCAGATTCTAAATATTATGTTCTTCCGTGATCTTCAGCCACAAATTGCATTATTATTTATAGTTTATTAAACAGCTCAGCCAATTCAGATAGTATCTAAGGCATAGAAGCTTAGTTTCTAGACCACAGCGTGGTGTGAGTATTTGTGTGAATGTGTATGTGTTTTGTGTGTGTGTGTGTGCCTGCATGCCTGCGTGTGTGCGTACATTGTGTGTGTGTGTGTTTGTGTGAATGTGTATAAGTGTGTTGTGTGTGTGTAAGTTTGTGTACGTGCCTGCGTTCGTTCGTGCGTGCGTGCGTGCGTACATGCGTATATATGTGTGTGTGCGTGTGTTCGTATGTGTGTGTGTGTGCGTGTGTGTGCATGTGTCCAGTGAAATAGTGTATTCCTGGTGTAATTACCGTTGTATTCGTCATTTTATGCATACACTGTATTGTGTGGTATATCACATGAAATTAGTAGGCCACTGAATTAACTAATAATAAACCACAAATAACTATTCATAATCTGGCATACAAACCCTCAGTACAGTCACAGAGGGCTGTATAATAATGAGGAAAGTCCCTCTAACTAACTAAAAAAAACATTAATCCAGGTCGAAGTGGTTTACAGATGTGAGGGGTGCAAACTCAAGATGCGTGGTTAGTAAGAAACTCAAAGATTAAGAGACACCATACCCAGATTAATCTCATAGCTGGAAAGGCTCAAACAGATAATCGATGCCAAACTATAAATACGATCAAAATTAAATTAATAAAAATACTATTACATCCTTCATATAAGGCTGGTGACTGGACTAAAACTCGTTAGTGGATCTTGCCTTGCCATTTTGAATCAATTCACAGACCGAAAGCTCCCGAAGTTTGGCGTCATCATATACAAGCTATTTGATAGGCAGTTTGTATGACTGTAACAAGAATGTAAACAAGCGTCACCTAACCATAATTTTTCAAGTAAAACGTATTTATGAATTTTACAGTATACTTAGTTCAAACAATCTCAAATGTTACTAAAATGGATAAATAACACCACAGTGTGAAATTAGTTATAACATCTTGTGGCATGAAACATCTACCAAAATGTCAGATTCATGTAAACGAATTGATGACTTCGATATTTAGCAATAGTTAGTAGGTTGTGGGTCAGGGTCATGAGGATGGTCAAACAAGAATATCTGCTAGATGAAATTAATCTGCATCGAGACGCCTGCATGATCCGTGAGAACGTTCACCTAAGAACACTTGATTTTCTCCTTCTTAAAGTACAATCTGGTATTGGAGGAAGCCGTAGTGACAACTGTCTAGTAATTCGGACGATTTCCGTATATATACGATAACCATGTACATTTGCAAATACTAATGACGGATTTTGAGTTTTAATGAGCATTACATATGTTAGTCGTAATATCTTGGATTGGGTCGCCTCGGTGGCATAACTGGTAGCGCGGTTGGCCACAGATTTATACCACAAAAGGTGTTTCAAATTTCATTTCGCCTCATTACATTTGGAGGTCGTTCGGTCCATTTATCGTAACTTGTGCATAACAGTGGCCGTAAAACAGATTCATATATGTATCCATTTAAAGATTTTATTAATAACTTATACATCTGTTAACGATATGGTGCCAGAATACCTGTGTGAACTGGTGTCCATTAGAAAGTCATCCCCAAAACTCAGGTTATCCGGTCATATATTATTGCAGGTGCCTGTGTCTCGGCTCAAGTCATATGGTGATGGTGTGTTTAGTGTTTCATCCCCACTTTATGTAATAGGTTGCCGGCAGATATTAGAAATGCGTCGTCTCTTGGAAATTCTAAATCTGTTCTAAAACATACCTGTTCAAGGTTGCTTTCACAAATAAATAATAATTGTATTTTAAATCTCTTATTGGGTTTTTACAGACATATAATTTGGGGTATTATTATATCACATATTAATTGTACAGCGCCTTTGAATGGCTCCTGCTAGTAAGGGCTCTTTATTAAATATACATTGTTATTATTATTATTATTATTATTATCCGTTATTAATCGTTCAAATGAGAGAAAAAAACAATTATCTGTGTTATATTTTATTGGTGATGCGTCACTATTAATACGCCATAGCCTATATTAAACGGTTGTAAATAAAAGTGGTGTTCTCAATATGATAAGGAAGCAATAATTGATTAAGCATAAACCAGAAAAACTGAGAAAGATCGGGCAAACAAATTCCTGAATCTTATTAATGACGCGGGATCGTTCAGAATAAAAAGGCCAGAAAGTGCTAGAGTGGCTATGTTTTTTGTGTGGTGAGTGTGTGTGGGGGGGGGGTACCTGTGCGTATATATGTGAATGTGTGTGTGTGTGTGTGTGTGTGTGTGTGTGTGTGTGTGTGTGTGTGTGTGTGTGTGTGTGTGTGTGTGTGTGTGTGTGTGTGTGTGTGTGTGTGTGAAATTACGTATGTATGTATGTATGTAGTATGTATGTATTATGTTGGTGTGTATGTTTAAACCTTGTATCTATTTATGTATGCTCCCAGTCTCTCGCTCACTCACTAATAAACTTACTCGTTCATTTACTCAAATGTCCACTCTCTCATTAGCTTAGGAGTGGGGTATCGATGACCTTTCTTTCAAACACTGACGGCATCAGAATTGAGTCAAACACATCTATAGGTTATTGATTGATAAAAGCACTTTATTTGCGAGCTATATTTGCGTTGTTATCCAGATTCAGCGACAGATATAGCCGTAAACTATACTTCCGAATACACATTACTGTATGCTGTGTCACTTCATGGCCCCCATTAACGCCGCAGCAAAACCATCTTGCAATTGCAAG
The DNA here is from genome assembly GCA_025642065.1 of Paralvinella palmiformis. Taxonomy (NCBI): domain Eukaryota; kingdom Metazoa; phylum Annelida; class Polychaeta; order Terebellida; family Alvinellidae; genus Paralvinella; species Paralvinella palmiformis. The sequence continues at coordinate 110,180 of JAODUP010001087.1, read as the reverse complement.
ATATGTGCCAATGCATCGTAATGGCCAAGGTCGCACACGTCGGTGTCAAGCTCGGTGCACTCTGTTGTCATTTGGCTCAGAAATTGCTTCATAAATCAGTTTATGGTAATTTTTGGCGATGATTTTTCGAACGATAATGTCTGTGTGTTTATGAACGTTAGCGCTCCCTGGTGGTGAACTCTTATAAATGGGGTTCGCGGGCGAAGTAGGACATTTGCTTAACGCCCTAAATAAAGTAATGCTAAGCTCCATGGAATTGTGATAGCCATCATTTATCATGTTGGTATCGCTTAATAAGAAATTCAGCAACTCTTTGTTTGAGTCTGATGGTTCACTGACTTTAAGGTTGCGATGAGATACTGATGAAATCCAGGAAAAATTAAATGAAAAAAAGAAACCAAAATAGATTTATACGGTCTTATTTTACCTTATTTTATTTGTTTTTAAATTAAAAGTATTGAACTCATATGGAATATATATATATATATATATATATATATATATACATATACTAGCACTTATTCTGTGTATTCAATGTCTATGTGATATATGGTGAACAATAATTAATCTGAAAATACAGCGAAATAAATTCTGGATTCATTCAAACATTTGAATTATGACAGAACACATTAATTCTGTCTTGATATGTTGATATTTAACATGTGCTTCCTTTATCCATTTCTGGTCATTATATAAAAAGAATATCATTACACAAGATATTATTTTTCTACCTTTCATTGTGTCAAGACATCACTCAGGGAGTATTTTTGGTCCATGTTTTAACTCTACCAGCTGTTTATTTCACGTGTCAGACGTCTGATAGATTACATCTCAAAACACAACCATTAGGGATATCAGCTACCTATTGGTATTCATGAGGAGACATTGGAGGACGATTCAGTGGATGATTCAGTGGATGAAGTGAGGACGTTTGTTATAATGGAGTGTTCCCGTTTGTTTAATTAAAGAGCATATTATTTGACACTGCACGTCTTTCTTGATCTGTCTAGGAATTTGTTGTTTTCCGCATCCCTCTGTCCGTCTGTCTGTCCGTCTATCTGTCTTGCTGGCTGGTTCGCTGCCTGGCTGGCTGTCGGTCAGGCAAAAGTAGTTTAACTATGTGTCTATGATAAGCAATATAATCGGTTGCGTACAGAATAATTGTATGAAATATGCACATTCATTATTTATATTCAACTCTGTATATAATATAATATATATATATATATATTGTATAAACATTTAAATGTATATCTATTTTAAGTGCATAATATATATGTGAGTGTTTATGTGTGTGGTGGTGTATATGAGTATGGGTGTGTGCGTGTTTATCAGTGTAGAATTAGGCACTGACACAGGGAATCTCGGATCAAGGGACTTAACCCAGAGAAATGACTTGTTCACTATTATTCTATTCCGACTATTTTCTTCTACCACTATACTAGCCATAAGCCATTGGTGTTGAAAACAAATTATAACAAGTGATAATGTATATGTTGTAAGAAACGATAGATAATTCTATAATGCCTTGAAAACACTATTCAACAAAGCCATTTGGTACGTAAGGCCTTAATCATACAAAACTTCATAGTTGACATACTGTGTGTGCGAGTGTATCTCTGACGTGAATAGCCAAATATATGCTTTACAACATTTTAACACCTATTTGTAGGGGGCGGGGACGGGAGGGCTGATATCGAAATCACTGCTTTTAAGGTAAAATTAACAAGAATAAGACGATAATTTTAATGTCTGAAATCGTTGATCCTTCAACCTGACTGTATCATACATCACTTGATTCCGTCTAATAATGCGCTGTGAATGCAGTGTTTCGCTCATACGTACAAATATTTCCGGCTCCATTACCTCCGTAACCGTGCTGATATCTACGAGCTGGATACGGGCTAGAAGATATTCAAGACCAACCTCTCACTTATTCACCAAAACTAAATAACATTTGTTTTGTCGATAACTGAAAACAGTTATATGTGACGTATTGCGAATTTTCAATAATGCAAAATATTTATTTCATATAGAGTGTTCTATATAACACATAATAATTCCGTAAATAGGAGATAAGGTATGAGAAACAAGATTACTGTTCTTGTGTTTCATCAATTAACAAGACAAAATTGAAATTGTTTGTTTTTTTCTGAATATTTATTCTAGTAGAATTTTATAATATTATTCTAATTAACATTTGATGTTAGTGTATTTTTTTAAACACTAATATATCTTGTATTGCTAAAATAAACAGAATATAAGATGAGTATGAGTTTAAAAGAAACAGGAAATCACTTATTATAATAAAGCCATAATAAAGATACATGCGCACATGCACACACTCACGCACTTACACAAAGTTAATTTTAGCTTAGGAATAAAGAATTAAAGTTTATTTTGGACATAAGTGTTATTTTTCATGAATAAATAAATCCATCTCAGTAGACGACTGCATCACTTAATATAAAACACATTATACTCTAAAACATGTATCCTACATTATAGAGAATATCAATGAACCTGTAACTGTACCATGTCAAGTCTTCATGAAAGAAATGATTCATCACAACCAACAAAAAAGAACAATAAGAGATAGCCTGAGACGAAAGAATTTAATTTATCGGTGATCTATCATTGGTAAATTACTCGTCAGTCACAGAAAAGAGACAACCAGCTATTTTGTTATTTACAGAGATAGATGGGAGGGGGATATATCACTATACGCTAATCAAATCCTATTCATGTGTTCACTTGGAATGCAAATAAAGGGTGCTGAGTATGTAAAATTATAAACAGTTTTACCTTCTTGAACCGTTGCAGGTATGAGATCACCGTTTCGTTAGTTCCATTAGTGATCGTTCCACTAATATTCCATTAGTGTTTTCCATGAAAAGTGTCAAAGTGTTGTCCTTATTTATATCTGACATCAGAATGTACTATCCTTAACTTAGAATCGGATATGACGTTTATCATATACATACATACATATATACATATATGTGTGTGTCTGTGTGTGTGTGCGTGCGTGTGTGTGTGTGTGTGTGTGTGTGTGTGTGTGTGTGTGTGTGTGTGTGTGTGTGTGTGTGTGTGTGTGTGTGTGTGTGTGTGTGTGTGTGTGTGTGTGTGTGTGTGTGTGTGTGTGTGTGTGTGTGTGTGTGTGTGTGGGTGGGTGCGTGCCTGTATGTATGTATGTATGTATGTATGTATGTATGTATGTATGTGTATGTGTGTGTGTATGTATGTATGTATGTATGTTTGTATGTATGTAAAGAGTACCCTATTAGTACCAGAAGAGTAACTCCTGTACACGTATCTATGGCTGTATAGACTGAAAAATATTTATGTTATAATAAGTTAGTATAAATTCTAATGACAAGAATGATTTCTGATAACATTTCTAATATTTTATCAGTTCTATTTTGCCTAATATTTATAACTCGGCGAAATTGCCGAAATTAATTATGGTTTCTTGTTAAATGAAGTGACAAAGAACAGATACCCGTCTGTCGTTCCGTTTTTTTCCCAACACAGAGTCACAGTTCAGAGACGTGTTTATTGATTTTCAAGCACACATTAGCTGGTGTAGCGTAGCGTTATGGATCCATTAACGACTTTAGCGATACGCTGTTGGAGTTAGAAGATATGAGTTTGCGACTGTATAAAGGTCAAGGTCATTCCGGATTATGTCGGGTCTGGGGCACCTTAGCGCTATTTATCACCGAAATTAATTTACAAATCCCTGTGGGGGTTCTTAACATTGATCCTGAAACAGTAACGTTTCTCTATGAGAACTATCCTTCGTATTTAGAGTTTTAGATCAGTTTCGAAAATTACCTTTGACGTGTAAACTTTCACGTCGCAATACACAGAAGACTAGGAACATTGGCTGTAACATCAAAAATAAATTATTCATTCCATCTTTTTATATATATTTCCCATCTGTGGAATGATTCTCAATGTTCACTATGTATATTTATCAACTCTTCAATTCAGTATGAAGTCGATCAAGCAGCAGTCCATACAACTAAGGGTTTAGAACACTACTAAAAATGGACTTTAATGACTAAGCATCATTATCCCAATCAAAGTCCCAACCAATCTCATGTTCACCGCCGGCTAGGACTCACAGACAGACAAACAAACAAACATACATTCGCTCTTATTTAAATAGGAAAACATCAATCATCGGTTCACAATACAGCGACATGATCTGGAAAAATTACCACTAAAACTTCAATCAGTTTAACGTAACTTTATTTAAATCAGCCAAAGGACGTACGAGGAGTATGTTGTTTCTCAACGATTATTTCACAATTTGATCTGACCTGGAATATATTTGGGAAATTGGTATCATAAACTCATCCAAAAACCACTGAATAAATGTGCCATTATCTCCTAAATAAAATTAATTTCCTAAATAAATGACGGCAGAATTCTTTAAAACTAGACGTCATGGCGAATGACCTTGAGATTACCCCCATTCACAAGCTGATATTTTACCTAACTCCGACAGAATATTGTTATGACGTTGATGGTGCCATAACGCGACACGAGGTCATCTAATGCGGATCAGTAAGAACGTATTTTGAATTATGGCTCTTCGATGTAATCGTTCGCTGAAAAGTGAACGAGAAGGTGAAGAATTGCGACTATTTTCGTCATCGATATATAAAGTGTAGTTTTTTTTTTCTTAAAGTGTGATCGATATAAATGAAATGCAGGTAGAACTTATTCTCAAGCTGAGATATATGCAACCGACCAATAAGCCCGTAAGGCTGGGCGTTTGTTATTACTTGTTCTGTTATCATGATGATCTCTGTATCGACATGTCAGTCTAATAAAAGATATTTGATCTGTGATGTCATAGACGACCAAGAGAAATATAATGAACATCGTGTATCTCAGGATAATGTTTTGAACTTGTGTTGACGTTTAAATGAACGGCAGTGATAAATGACTTGGCGAGACATGTTTAAACCCAGATGTAATGACTTATCTGGTAGTGAGTAAGTGAGGGAATACATGGTTGAGTGGGTGTTACACTGAATGAGTGAATCATTGACGCGGTGTGATATCGTTATTTGTTGACTTGATGAGTCACCGAGGCCGTGGTTTGTTTTCCCTCATCGCAGGTCTCACGGTGTAGTGAAATGAGACAATCAGGCCTTTTCTATGAAATATATCACAAACTCTGGTAAAAACACGAAATTCTGCATTCCAGTGTGCTGTCAACCTCCCTTAAAATACCCAAGTTTGTCATCCGCCAAATGTTTGGATTAACGGGTTCGAAACTTCTTTCCAACGAGTATTCCAAGTCTGACTCACATCCAAAGCTAAAAAAATACAGCCAACTAACTGACAATGTAAAAATGAGGAATCTTTCTTCTGAGGGAACCGCATGCTCTGATATGACACCTTCCACCAAAATATTGATAGTTCCAAATCACAATTTATTTGTTGCTCCAGCAAAACAAAATAGTCCTAGAATGTCGTAGAATGTCACTGTTTGACCCAGGGTTGCAAAACAAATCATGATTTTGTTTTTAAATAGTCAAACATTTCTTCCGGTATGTATTCGGCATGAGATAACTATTAATAGTGAATCTATGTGAATGTACACCTCATATACCCATCCTGGCTAAACACCAAGTAACTTAAACATCGACTCAGTAATCTCCTAAATGCATAGAAAAGATGTGACGTTACGTGTCCGATCATCCAAAATTCACCCAATTTACCACATTGAAGCAGAGTGGCTTCACTTGACACCTTCTATTGTCTTGATCGGCCAAGATCATCCCAACAATAGAGTTGGGGGAATTGTCACTGATCTGTATGATTTGTTAGACTACATGATGTTGAAATCTAATAGCAGTTCAATTATAAATATAGATAAAAATAATTATCCAGCATAAGTAACAATTTTTTTTTTTTTAATTTAATTGACAAATCACATGTTCACAAAATAATTAATGAAAATAAATGAAATAATCATAAAAATCAAATGAACGTTAATAAATATTTTAAAATATTAAAGTACATGATTTTTTAATATTTTTGGTTATAACTTAAATCACGATTTAAATCAGTGTTTAAAATCAAATGATATAAATCAAAACATTTCTGTTTTGAGCTCTTTAGTACAATCTGGGACTAAACACGATGACAACGGTGTTTGGCATCTACATCCCAGATACGAGAAGACATCATGACAGGAATCTTACGATAACAGATAATAATAATATAATCCTATACTCTCTGACTCTCACTCATGATGGGATGACTGTAACATATCTAATCAAATATCTAAAAAGAATAAGCTTTAGCAGATGAATCTATCAGACCTTTGACCAATCATATAATAAGATTAAACTTAACTTAAATAAGGCCACTTTTTTAATATCGGCGACAAAAATATTTACTCGTACGCTAAATAGATAAATTAATCATCCTCATGCACACACTAATTAGTTTAATATGCTATAGGATGGAAAAACTAATTTTGTCATCTAAGATAGCAACAACAACAAATACGGTTTATAGGAAATAATTATATATTACCAAATATCAAAGCCAACTATTCTACAATGGAAGCTAACTGATTAGAGCTGATGAAGATTGATGTTTACGGCCACTTTTGTGCAAATGGTAAGCTAAATGGGCCGAGCGACCTCCAAATGTACTGAGGCGAAGTGAAAGATGAAACACCCTTCAGATATGCCCACACTGAGATTCGAACTCAGGTGGTAGTGATCTGTGGTCCAAAGCGCTACCAAATAGACCACGGAGTCACCCCTGATGTTGATGATGATGATGATGATGATGATGATGATGATGATGATGATGATGATATGAGGCGCTTCATACTAGATATATATATTAATATAAAACAAAAATATTGATTACCAGAAATCTGGAATTGTTTACATAACTATATTGCGTATCAATGTAAATCATAGTTTGTTTATTGTTAGGTGAATCTATGTTATTTACATTTGATGGTGTTATATTGTGACGATTAAGAAATAAAATGGAAAGAACTTATCTCATCGCCTCAAGTCATAAGTGGCTTCTCGTTAACTAAGATTTGGAACAATAACAAACAAGTCAATCCTTCTGGGACACAGAATAAGCCATCTCAATATATATATTCAGAGAGAAGAGAGAGAGAGAGAGAGAGAGAGAGAGAGAGAGATGTAAGTACTTTTAAAGTACCTGCTTCATTAAATAGTAGATGATCACCATGGAAACATATGATGCCTGATAGGACATTATGCTATCAACCTCCAGGTTGAAGGGTTCCACTCCGACTCACACCTACGTTTGTGGGATATTTCAGTACCGAGTTGCCCCTCAACCAGATCTCCCACCGACGAGGCTAAGAAGATAATTCACTTACTAACTCACTCACTCACTCACTCATTCACTATGGAAGCATACACAATTCACATCTATAGGTTTATTCAAATGTGCATATTGAAATAACCATAAACAAATTCTTAGCTAGCACACTCGCACGCACAGACAAATTCATACACACACAGACATACACACTTATGCACACACATACACACACACACACACATATATATATATATATATATATATATATATATATATATATATATATATATATATATATATATATATATATATATATATATGCCAAGTTAGGAGGCTATAGACATAACGACCCTCAGTATATGATTCACTTTTTAAATTTTGTTCCACAGCAATACATGGACTATTGAGACATTACGCGTTTCATCAAAAAAGCAGGTTATTCGTTTTAAGTCCCTCGATACATCGTCCAGAGATCGTATTCATCATTTATGATTCTCTCTGCCGGTGCTTTATCACACACTGCTAACACACACACAAACACGCACAATCTCTCTCTCTCTCATACACACGAACACACACACTCATTCTCTCTCATATACACACTCATTCTCTCTCTCACACACACACAAACACACACAAACACACACTCTCTCTCTGTCTCACTCACACACACCCACACACACACACACACACACATAATCTCTCTATCTATATATCTATCTATCTATCTCACTGACACACCACACACACACACACATACACACATTCTATATCTCTCTCACACACATACATACACACAAGCACACACTCACTGACTCTCAATATGCACGAAACGATCCAACTTATGCACACATTCCAGGAAACAGGACAAAGCACTCAGTACTCTGAACGACTACTTTCAATTTAACAAACGGGGAAACTCCATAATGATGAACGTTCTCACGACATCCGCTCAATGATCTAGTCTGATCCTTTAATGTCTTCTCATCAATGGCGGTAGTCGGTTCATATTTCCATTGCGTCTGTTCTGAAACGTAATCAATCACACGAATGACACCTTAAACAAACAAACAAACGAACGAACGAACGAACAAATGATGAAGTAAAAGTTGCCAAAACAAAATACTTCCTAAAAACTATATCCAGATCGAAAAGATTGAACAATGAGTACGTCGTCCAATCTTTGATATTGATACATCCGTCCTGGATTAATATTCAGACAGTCTCTTAGTCTTAGTCTCAAATGATAATTAGTAAGTGGATAAACCAGATCTAAACCATTTAAAGACACTTTTTATGGAAATACCGCGATATCGGTTCACAAAATTCGCCGAAATGTTTAAACTAATCTAAACTTCCCTGGACTTCGAGACTGAGACTTCTGATAAAAAGTCTGCGTTTCGAATTAATCAAAAAATTGTTTTTCTTCGGGTTTGTTTGTTTTGTTTGTTTTTGTTTGTTTTTTTTGTGCTGATAACCGGTGACTCTATTCCAATGTGATTGTATCGCCCTGAAAGGTTATCCCATGTTTCTATACATTTTTATCGAGTTAATTAAATTTCGTTTTAGAAACCTTTCCAAATATTTCCACTTTCCGTCTCATATCCGTCACACATTTATATTATGGCTGACGACAGTAATGTGGGTTTTTTCAATGAATCATTGTTAATACGTGAATGCGTTGTTACGTGTTCGGTGATGTGTTCTTGTTGCATCTAGTATTATTGTCATTCGTCCTGTTGTTGTTCTATTGCCGTCGCTCTTTTGCCATTGTTATCATACGGAAGTGGTGTGAGTAATTAAGTTATGTCATTAGTAAAATAAGGTATAATTTTGAGTGATTACCTGTGTTTTAATATTCAAAGTTTGAAAACGAATTGGGCAAATTTTAATTAGTGCAGGTAGACTGACATATAAAATATTATAATCATGCGAAACCGTCATTACAGAACTTACACGTGTCTGTCTTGTGCGTGTGTAGGTGTGTGTGCACGTGCGTGTGTGTTCAAAGCGAAAGTACAACAGTACGAAGAGATGGGTGGATATATCTAGGAATCTGAGCGACTTCACACACACAAATACACACAAACATACACATTTGTTTCATAAAAAGATCAAAGCATCCAAGGGAAATCAAAGGACTGTTTTCAGTGTTGTGAATAAAGTATTACATAAAAGTCAAACTGTCCTCCCAAATAATATCAACTCAGATAAAGATATGGCACATTGTTTTAATAACTTCTTCTGTCAAAATATATTAAATATACATAGTGGGTTCCAGTCCAGCACCTTATCACAGGGTAAGCCATTGGTAGAAGAGTCCTGCATATCCATGATGGATACATTTCAGCCTTTTACAGAGACTGATATCAGACAGTTGCTGAAAAGGTCATCTAATGCTTTCTGTGCAGTTGACCCTTTGCCTACATGGCTTGTGAAAGATTGTCTGGATGTTCTGATAAACCCAATTACAAATATAGTTAATAAATCATTATCTCTGGGTGTTTTCCCAAGATTAATAAAAAACCACACTATGGACTGTAATATTCTAAACAATTACAGACCTGTTTCAAATCTTACATTTTTATCTAAAGTTATAGAAAAGGCAGTTGCTTTCCATCTAAACAAATATTTAATCAATAATAACCTTAATGAATCACTACAGTCTGCCTATAAAAGTGGTCACAGCACTGAAACAGCCTTGGTTCGAGTGAAAAATGATATTATGATATCAATTGATCAAGGTAAACCAGTAATACTTGTTCTTCTGGACCTGTCTGCTGCATTTGATACAGTTGGCCATAATGTACTTTTCTTTAGGTTAAAAGACATGTTTGGTCTGTCAGGTAAAGTACTTGAATGGTTTAGATCCTATCTGGAACAACGCTCCCAGAGAGTGTCTGTTCATGGTATTTTATCTGACATTCAGGTTTTGTTATCTGGTGTACCGCAGGGTTCAGTTCTTGGTCCTCTGGTTTTCACAATGTATACCCGTCCTCTTGTGATCATTGCACAGCGATATGGGGTTAAATATCACTTGTATGCTGATGAGACACAGCTGTATATATCACTGGATCCTGACAATGAGTTAAATTTCTCCTCTTCCTTGAAGAATTTAGAACATTGTATTGCCGATATTCGGCTATAGATGACTCAAAATCTTCTAAAACTAAATGATAATAAAACAAATATTTTATATTTGGCATCACCATATTGTGTTAAATCCCTAAAGACACCAGCATTACAGATGGGGTGCATCTTCGACTACCCCTAATGGGTCAGTAAAAAATCTAGGGGTTATTTTTGACCAATATATTAACACGCATGAACCTGTCACATCGTATGCCGAGCTGCCTACTACCATCTTAAGAACATCCACGGTTTAAAAGCATTCTTGACACAAGAATCACTTGTAACTGTAGTTCATGCCTTTGTTACATCTCGTATAGACTATTGTAACTCCCTGTTATATGGCATATCTGATTATAACATTAATCACCTTCAGCGAATTCAGAATAGTGCAGCTCGCATTGTAACAAATACTAGAAAATATGATCATATCATCCCAATTCTTCAAAACCTACATTGGCTACCTGTTAGACAGCGTATCCATTTTAAGATTCTGTTAATGACTTATAAATCAATTAATGATATAGCGCCAGAATACCTGTGTGAACTGGTTTCCATTAGAAAGTCATCCCGATAACTCAGATCATCCAGTCAGACATTATTGCAGGTGCCAGTGTCTCGGCTCAACTCATATGGTGATTGTGCGTTTAGTGTTGCAGCCCCCACTTTGTGGAATAGGTTGCCAGCAGATATTAAAGAAATGCGTCGTCTCTTGAAAATTTTTAATCTGTTCTAAAAATACACATGTTCAAGGTTGCTTTCACAGAAAAATAATAATTATCTTTTAATTCGCTTATACGATTTTTACAGACAAATTATTTGGGGTATTATTATTTTACATATTATTTGTACAGAGACTTTGAATGGTTTCTCATAGTAATGATGGTTTATTAAATATCCATTATTGTTGTTGTTGTTGTTAATATCTCTTTATCTACCAAGTAGATAACAATTGATTGTCGGAATAGAGCTATAAACAAAGATTGTAATTAAATAATATTACAGGAGGTAGAAAAAAAGACACCAATGAATCATGTTCATATCCTCTTGGAGATCCAGGCAAAATTATTAGTATTAATTAGGCAATATATGCTTTATCTAAATATCAAATAGTCGCGTAAACGGCTTACTTAGTTTGTTGACATAGAATCGTGTAAACTCGAAATAAATTAAATGTTTTCGAAATATTTAAAAAATAATAATTTTCGTAATATATTGATGGTATTGTTATCTATTTGGCTGATACTTCTCATTGTATAAATTTGTGTGTGTGTGTGTGTGTGTGTGTGTGTGTGTGTGTGTGTGTGTGTGTGTGTGTGTGTGTGTGTGTGTGTGTGTGTGTGTGTGTGTGTGTGTGTGTGTGTGTGTGTGTGTGTGTGTGTGTTGAAAATTGAAACGTGGCCGTAAGACAACATTTCCTATTTTCAATGTTTTTCTATGAGATCTGCCGTTCAAATCCCGCCATATTAAGGCGATCCATATTTAACTGGGTCAACTAACTAATTTGAATTGACGTCAGCTGACGTGCATTTTACTGTTTGTAATTAGCGTTATTCTAGATCAGAGGGAATGGATTCAAAAGTGCATCTCTAATGAGTCAGTGAGTGAAGGATTTTGACTAAGTAGAATATATAACCAAATTATATCGTCACATCGAATCCAAAGAAATCGATTCTGAACCACATTTAACAAATGTTGCTGTTGTAATTGTGACTGATATATATAATGTTTTAAATTAATGCTCCCTAGAACCGCATCCCGATTAGGTCATCCTATCAATTTAAATTCTGGATCCTTTCCTCACATCGTGGGTATTAAGGGCGCAACATCCTATTGTCCTGTGACATCCTTGGTTAATGAGATTCATGTTAACTCTAGCAAGCCGACGTCATTATCTTTAAATGTCTATTAGTCTACGAACCTCAAATAAAAAGAAACGATTTATGGAAAACAAGTCCGGATTAAGGAGGTTAATTATCCAACCGGCCCTGATTAAGTGTATTTTAATTATAAAAGTTCAGTTCGCTCTCAGAAAATGTAAATGAAATCTTTAATACTCATAACAGTAAACCCAAATAGGAAAATGATAATCACAAACTATACATCACATCATAAATATAATAACATAGCCAAATTACTGGAGGTGAGCCATTAAGACTTTCCTCGTACGTAAGATTATAACGGCGGGATGGAGAAAGTCACGTGCTCTGACGTCATGAATCGTGTATAGCAGTCTCCAGATCGAATCAGGTCAAAGATGCTCTGTTTTAGACATCTTCATCACCTTACCTGTCCCCAGACTCATCAATTGTATCTACTGCTAATTGATGCGTCGTCGATTCATTTTCATAAATCGGACAACTCGATAGATGCTTCTTCCTACAAGAATATATAACAATCCAATCTTCATAAGGAATTTCAATAAATGGATTCCTTTAGCCATTTCAGTAACATTTTTGGTTTTATAAATCAAGTATACCGTCATATTTTTAAATATGTATTATTCTGAAATTATGTTTGGCTGTAGCTTGTTTACACTGTTATAACCGGGTAATTCAAACAGCTCGTGCAATGTGACGTCATACTTCAGAAACGTCCGGTCTTTGACTAGCTTCAAAATGGCGACACCCACAGACGTTTAATATTAGATTCATCAGCAAATGAAAGGGAAATGTTTCTTTAAGCGAACGGAGACTGATGTCGGTGACGATATACCAGACAGGAATATCTTATTACTGTTCACTCTTAATAAAGCCATTTAGAAATATCGCCGAATTGGAATTCGCTCTCTCTATCTATCTGTCTATCTATCTCTAAAGCGCTCACCTACCGCCACACGCACACACACACACACACACACAGATAGGGAGAGAGAGAAGGTGGGGACGTGCGCGGTATTATTTCATCGGAAATAAAATAGAATACTAACGTTACTAATAAATTTAATTAATTAACTGGAGTGACGATAAAAGACTATATCAAGATTATGGAATAATTATAAAGACACATTACTGTAATTAATATTCATCCAGCAACTTGAGGTGATAAGATTGTATGATAAATAGCTCATCGTCATGGAAATTGTCTAACTGGTTCATATAATAAAGACTTTAGTTAATGTGTCATTGCGACTGAGTGGTGTCATAACTAAGAAGAAAATATATATTTTAATGGGGCTATATTTTATCATTATTGAGTAATCGGCTAAGATATGCCCCAAATATCGCCACTTATTTGACAGGTCACAAAAGTATAATTCCAGAAATGTACCATTGCCAGAGGTGAAGGTTTATCAACGTCATAACTCACCAAATAATTGTATCACTGACCTATTTTCATCATTTGTGTAATGTAATATTTATGTATAACACATTAATATAAATAAATATGTATTAAATTATCATATTTTTCAGAAATAAGGCTGCAAAATTGGCCCAAACAGCAATCAGCAAATTTAGACTCGGGCGGTCCAAATTGAGAAATGGTGAAATTTTCAAATTACTCGTAGAACATCCATTTTTGTTTCATTAGATATGTCTTGAAGAGACCAATAAGTAAATATATAACTTGACATGGTTTCCTTACATAATTTGGAAATATATACCTCGATAGGGTAGAAAATGACCGCTATAAGGTCCAATGCATATATTTTTAATCCACAGACATAAAAAAACAATTAAAATTGACATACAGTGAAAAAGAAGTTCAGGTGTTGTGCTGTTATATATTTTATAAAGAAATTAACCACAATACAATAAGTTTTATGATTAGAATGTAGTTATATATACATATTATATGCATGTAAATCATATTACGCTGACAAATATTTTTCAAGTGAGATAGACAAATCCAATGGAAAAGACGACATTGAATTGATGCAATTTTAATGTTGGACATAATCCATGGTCTCATTAAATCATGCATCAGTTGTTTTATGTACATCTAACAAAATGAAATGCAAATAATCACGAACACAATGCAACTTTATCCCAAACAATTGCCTTTCGGTGTTTATCTTAGGCCGGCAAACTTGAACCAAGCAACTTTTTTATACATATGTTTAATTCTCTATTACATCTCAAATATTCACAATGTGCACGAAATATAGTCAAATATAATATCTATGTATATTATTATGCATATATCATATATAAAATAGGATAGATTTGATCGGATTGTATAACAACCTGAACATGTTGAACTGATAGTTTCGCATCAAAAACAAAAATTATACCATTAAATAGAAAACATTCTCAGCTTTATCACAGTGGTGATTTCCCTCTTCTAGCTCAATTATTAATAGATGTATTATTGTGGTTTAGATTTAAAAGTGATTGCAGACTAGGTTAGTTCCGTATTTTCATAGGGAAACCAGCATATTTAGAAAGAGTGGAATATTGGCCACAACATGGCTAGCTTGTTTGTTAAAAAGATATTGCCAAGGCCGTGCGCAAAGAGGGTAAACAGACCCCCTATCGCGGACCATTTTGTCAAAAAAATCGTTTGCGCTTCGTTTCTGGCCCGTTTTTGACGTAACGTCATTTAACAATTATATCCCCGATTTCAAAACGAGCTAGGACAGACACCACCAGATGGCAGCAGGGGTAAATGGAAGGTTGTATTATAATGGCAAAAAAAATAACACCGAATGAAAAAGATAGATGTTGACGTTATGATAAAATTGGTTATCATTCACCAGCATGGATATTTTTTATACTTACAGAATTACAAATACGTGACTGTCATAAATTCGAGCACTATTCGCTAAATATTTATGAATATTCGTACCTTTTGTAAATATAAATGTTCCTCTCTTAAGACCACTTTTGAGCACCCGGTAAGCTAAATGAGCTGCGCGAACACTACAAAGGTAATAACAAAAGTAAAAGATGAAACACTCTTCCGACATAAACCAGTCGGATTTTAACCCAGGTGGTATGGATATGCGGCCAACTGCGTTACCGATTAGGCCATCAAGGTTCCTTGCTTTCGTTCGTCAATCATTAAATTAAAGGAGCGATGCCAGTAATAAGGAAGTGCGTGTATACGATATGTTACTGTAGACTGTTAAGGGTTATTGCTTTAATTACTAAGTCGCGAAATTGTTCGAAAGCATGAAAACGCGTCATTATGCGACGTGAGAAACGTTATGATATTAATGATACTTATAGCTATTGCTACTAGCCAGTATGGAAACATATCCCATAAACACAGGCAGGAGTTGGGTTTTCGAACACACAACCTGGATGTTTGCAGCGCGGTGCACCATCGGAACGGCCGAAAAGCGTGAAGGAAGACCGAGTTCTCTTGGATTCCTTACAGATGAAGGATTCATACCAATAACTGAATGTCTAAATTTTGAATTACAACTCCCGTAATTAGTTACCGAATGGAACAACGTGCAACCACCGGAAGGCACAGAATTATACGTCATAACGTTTTTAGAAATAAACCTGTAGCCGACATTTTGCGGCCCAAGTTGAATATGAAAAACCCGTCACAGAGGATTAAGCCGTCGTCACGTTAATTTAACGTTTTATAATTAGGGCAGGTTTAAATTTTCCCCAGCACATTGGACCGAGTAATATTTATATAAACTGGCCCAGTTCAAACGTGGTAAAACAACTGGTGGGTCGTGCAAATGGAGCGCGAATCATTGTTTTAATTATTGGTCAACCAGTCGACCGTAAAAGTGATATAGCTGTAGCTCATAAACATCTCGACTGCTTCTAGTAAACGATTTAATAGATGTATCATTCATTACAGAAATCTGCCGATCTAGATATATACCACTACAGGACAACATTATCAGTCGATAGCAATAAATTAGCCTTTTTTCACAACTCGGCTGGCAATATATAGTGTACAAAATTATGTCGGTCAACATGCTGTCACCCTACTCGATTACCAGTACTCTTGTATTTAAAGATCTGCTTGAAGAGCGCATAATAGTTCTCGACCGAACATTTTTTAATAACTCATTTCGTCATCATTTCTAACCTTCTAATCCGTCATACACCTTCACTCGGTTACTCTGGTCTAGAACAAAGATCGTCCTTCATTACATCCGCTTGGTTCTTGCCATCGAAATAGATAAAATCAAAGCCCGGAATATGATCAACATTATCACACATCTGATCAGATTCGACCCGTTCATTCCACGAGCACCCATTCAAACAAACTCCATTTTACAACTGATCCGTTTATTGTAGGAAATTACAAGCATTAAAAATGAACTGCTCGCCCCCTTTCGGGTGCAAGCTGCGGGTTGGGCATATCGATACTGCTCAACAGAGAGATGTGCAACTTAAAACCTTTTATTTTTTCCTAATCGAGTTTTTAAGGGGTTTAAATTAAAACCTGTTTCGGTTCGTTGAGCAATTGCTAAAAGCTGATGTAGTTCATCACAAACTGGACTTTGGATACATTTCGAAAGACTGATAACGGACTAGTAAATTACATCCAGGAGAATAGCCTATTGCTACCCTAATTCCCACCACGCAGACGCAGGACTAGATGTAGAGTGGACTCCTTCTGGATGTTGTAGTCACTCAGGGTGCGTCCGTCTTCCAGCTGCTTTCCAGCAAAGATCAACCTCTGCTGATCGGGAGGGATTCCCTCCTTGTCCTGGATCTTGGCCTTCACATTATCGATGGTGTCCGACGCTTCCACCTCCAGAGTGATGGTTTTCCCAGTCAGGGTCTTGACGAAGATCTGCATGCCACCTCTCAACCTCAGAACCAAATGAAGAGTGGACTCCTTCTGAATATTGTAATCACTTAAGGTGCGGCCATCTTCCAACTGTTTGCCGGCAAAGATCAACCTCTGTTGGTCTGGTGGAATTCCCTCCTTGTCTTGGATCTTGGCCTTGACATTGTCAATCGTGTCCGAAGCCTCAACCTCCAGGGTGATGGTCTTTCCTGTCAGTGTCTTCACAAATATTTGCATGCCACCTCTCAGACGGAGTACCAAATGAAGAGTGGACTCTTTCTGGATGTTGTAATCACCCAGAGTGCGGCCATCTTCCAACTGCTTTCCAGCAAAGATCAACCTCTGCTGATCTGGTGGGATTCCTTCCTTGTCCTGGATTTTGGCTTTGACATTATCAATGGTGTCTGAAGCTTCGACCTCCAGGGTGATGGTTTTCCCAGTCAGGGTCTTCACAAAAATCTGCATCCCACCTCTTAGCCTAAGGACTAGATGTAGAGTAGATTCTTTCTGGATATTGTAGTCACTCAAGGTCCGGCCATCTTCCAGCTGTTTGCCAGCAAAGATCAATCTCTGTTGGTCTGGTGGGATTCCCTCCTTGTCTTGGATCTTGGCCTTAACATTGTCAATTGTGTCCGAAGCCTCAACCTCGAGGGTGATGGTCTTTCCTGTCAGTGTCTTCACAAATATCTGCATGCCACCTCTCAGACGGAGTACCAAATGAAGAGTGGACTCTTTCTGGATGTTGTAATCACCCAGAGTGCGGCCATCTTCCAGCTGCTTTCCAGCAAAGATCAACCTCTGCTGATCTGGTGGGATTCCTTCCTTGTCCTGGATTTTGGCTTTGACATTATCAATGGTGTCTGAAGCTTCGACCTCCAGGGTGATGGTTTTCCCAGTCAGGGTCTTCACAAAAATCTGCATCCCACCTCTTAGCCTAAGGACTAGATGTAGAGTGGATTCTTTCTGGATATTGTAGTCACTCAAGGTGCGTCCATCTTCCAGCTGTTTGCCAGCAAAGATCAATCTCTGTTGGTCTGGTGGGATTCCCTCCTTGTCTTGGATCTTGGCCTTAACATTGTCAATTGTGTCCGAAGCCTCAACCTCCAGGGTGATGGTCTTTCCTGTCAGTGTCTTCACAAATATCTGCATGCCACCTCTCAGACGGAGTACCAAATGAAGAGTGGACTCTTTCTGGATGTTGTAATCACCCAGAGTGCGGCCATCTTCCAACTGCTTTCCAGCAAAGATCAACCTCTGCTGATCGGGTGGGATTCCTTCCTTATCCTGGATCTTGGCCTTGACATTATCAATAGTATCCGAAGCTTCGACCTCTAAGGTGATGGTCTTCCCCGTCAGGGTCTTAACAAAGATCTGCATGGTTCTGAAAATATATTGCTACTCGATTACACATCATACATCTAATTAATTTTAGTATCTAAATAAAATATACAGTTTCTGCTGAACTTCGTGTATCATCACATACCAGCATTGATTATAAAAAAATCAACATTCCTACCAGACATCAACCAGCTTCTCCTGAAAGACCCCTATAAAAACCCACAATGAAGACGGAATACAAGTCAACAGCAGGTGACTGCTTAATAGCCGGTAAATAGGCAACAGTCACCGAGTGATCGAGTCAGAGGTATCCATTATCTAACCCATATTTCATTGAGTCATCAGAATTTCTGTGTAACAAACGCTACCTGATGATCAGCGACACAAACACGTACACGCTCAGGTTTGAACTGGCATCGACAAAATATATATTGGTTATTACACGCCAGGCTGTTTTTAAAGGCCAGGATATCGAGTAGACTCATCCGGGTCTATCTGGCTATGCCCCGGACATTCAAGACCAAGTCAGTCTACGCCACCGACAGTCTGTATGACACATGCAGCGCGCCACAAAGCACGAGTTTCCATTCGTTTAGAATTTACGAGGCTGCTGTATTATGTATAGTTACTGCATATCTACTGTGTAACAAAAATACCCGCTCTCGAGCCGAGCAAGGAATACCACGTAAGCGAAGACAGTAATGAATATTATTATTAAATGGCCGCCACGGAAAATTTTTACCAGGTCTAGACTAGAGAAAAAGATGATGCTTCAATCTTTCACACACTCACGCACATACCTATATGTATATCTTTCTGCACACAAGCTATCTCTCGTAAACGGGTGCTTTTATTCGCTTCTTTTGTTTCCGAAAAATCTACTAAATGCTGTCCGTAATATCTCGTCCCAACTAAATTTTCCACGTATTCTGCCCGAATGTACGCCAGCAGCCGTTTATATACAGAACGACAAACTACGCCTTCAAATTTGCATTTTCTGCGTCATCGCCAACGCCGACTGTGATTGGCTGAGTTCATTCTAAAAATAGGCAGGACTTTACCTCATGCCCGCTAACTAGCGGACTAGCTCCAACCTAAGGCCAACTATAATTATTTCTGTTTTACGTAACCGGTCATTTTACCTGTTATATTTAAACTACACATTAAAATAATACAAAGGAATTTATAGATATAGCCGATTTATTAAATACACAATATTATTATTATTATCATCATTATATTGTTGTTACTATTTATCCTATTGCTGTTATTTATTGTCGTAATTATTGTTGTTATTATTATTATTATATTGCATCGTTATCGTCATAATCATTACTATTATTGTCAACTGCGACCACACTGAACCAAATAGCCTTTATTTTGGATATTCATGTATTTTCATCATTGTAGCTGTTCTCAAATTTGACGCCTCCGCAATTATGTTAACATGACGTCATCAGCGCCTCGATTCACATAACCAAAGTATTCTCTCTGTGGCCTAGCAGCTTCCTGACGCACAGACGCACACACCGACACATACAAACACACAGCTGCACCGAGTGTGTGCAGACAAAGAGCCTACTGCGGTTAGATGTTTGCTTGTTAACCCTCTTCGTTGTCAAGCCTTTTGGCAAACAGCCACACCTTTCTATTGGATCATTACCCACTTCCGAGATATATATATTACATATATATATAATATATATATAATACCTACGTTTGTGTATATGTACCAGTGTTGTTTGTATGTGTAGTTTATCCCATGTAAACCGCGCTTGTATAATATCTCTGCTAATCATAATTATGAGCTTTATTCTCCTTCGTTTTAAGGTTGTTAAGTGCCCGTGACTGTTGGTGGCTAAATATTATATTCCAAACAGCTGTCAGTGATTCAGGTATAAGGTAACTTTGGCTCTAATTCGTTGGATATATATATATATATAGTAATATTTTGTCATTCGAAATGTGCATGTTTTATCAAAGTGGCATACCATATTAACAGCATATCAAGTTTCGCACGTACGCTCTTCGTCACCATATGGCATATATGCGTCATATACGATTCTTTGTTATAAAATAGGACTGTTGTTATAACTTACACGTTTTAATAAATATCACAGAAAATAGCCAATTATCTATCACAAATGAACTCTGATGATGCCAATTTTATTGCATGCACCAAACTCGCCCAGCACTATATGTATATATATATATAATTATATATATAATTATATATATATACGTTTATTTAACAGTGCCCTCTCATTAGGCGAGGGGGTGATAACACCTACTAGCATAAAAGAGGACTTTAGTAAGTCTACATAATGTTATTGTTGTTTTAGAAAATTCATCAAAAGCTATATAAACAGTTTACGAGAAAGTGCAGGTGCTGCGCATATTGCCTACTCATTGTAAACATCACCAGATAACTTGTATATACACGTTCTCTGACATCACCCATGCACTACCTTCTTATATATATATATATATATATATAGAGAGAGAGAGAGAGAGGGGGGGTGATTTTGAACCATACTGTGTACACGAAACGTATGCCTCCACTCTATTAAAAGGTATCAGAATTTTGTCATAATAGTCACACGCATATACACGTACATACATATCGACAAGCACTTTATGGCGCAATTAACTATATACATCCGGATTTGTCGGGATAAAATGTAATTGTGTATGTGTGGAGAGAGAGAAAGTAAGGGGGTGGAGGAGCATAAACCAACAGATATCACATAGATCAGCAGATAACAGCCACTTTCGGGCAGAATTGTTTTCCCAAAACTTCAATATAATAGCCACATAACACAAGTGTATCTACAGCGAGAAGATATACTGTCAACAACGAAATAAGAACTCGTTTTGACACTTCTAGATAGGGTTTAGCACACACAGACACAGAGAGAGACACACACAAACAGACACACATACACAAACCGTATTGATTAGAATGGACGCTGGTCTAACCTGGGACATGTATCCGAGGGAAACGAGGCGGCCACGTTGAAGCCTTTTACTGAAACATCCCACACGCATAAACAATATCGAGGTTTTGTTTATTTATCGGGCTCTGTATGGTCTTTATAGTAACGAAGTAGAGAAGCGCATGTCTCCGTCGTGGTGGATTAAATATGCCGGATGACTTTTCCATTTCTGAGCCGACTTCGTCTATGTCAGGTTCACGATCTAAATAGGTCATGGCGAAAAAACCGGAGTCTTGTCGAACGACAAAATTGTTTTTCGCACATTCGCCGGGTCGCTTATTTGCCATCAACGAATTAAGTCGAAAGTTCAATCAAAATATGTTTACTTTTGTGGTCAAATTAGGAGTAGCAAAACTCCGAAACTTAAGTAGGGTTTCCAGTAGCTATATATACTATTGCCTTATGAAGAAAAAGGTTTAATTTTAAATCCTGTATTACACCTCTTTGTTCATAGTCAGCGTGTTCATTTCCAAATACATGATGACGCTAACAGGTGCCGCTCCTTGGCCTATCTGGTTGTGCGGTCGAGCATATATCTACAGCTTCCGGGTTCGTGACCATTACCTTTGGATGACTCTAAACCTATATAGCCTAACATCCCCCCCCAAAAAAAAAATACCTTAAAACATCAACATTTACATTTTTACTGATGATGCTAAATGGGCAGTGCGCTGCAAACTTCTACTTTGTGGGTTCGAACCCAACTGACACCTGTGCTTGTGAGATGTAACCCTTGGGAAGCTATATAACTCGAATAAACTCCAATTCCAACTGATGACACTCAATGATCGCCAAGCGGATCTAAGTAACCGCGCAAGATGTTTTTTTCGGGTAGTGCCCTGAAATCCGAATAATTATAATGACGTCTTTAGAAAGCCGAAAAAAGAAGCCGGCTCCTAGTTGGTCAGTCTGTTAATCTGCCATTAATCTTCTGAGACTGTGAATTTGTCCACTGGTAGAAAAACCGTGCAGTTTTCAGTGATTGATATATATATATATATATATATATATATATATATATATATAGTAGAATGACCAGGCCTCTGTAAGTATCATATAAGCATGTATTAATATGATAAAGGCTACAACTAATTTCTTAAAGATATTTTTAACCTCAATATACTTTCACATACGTCCGTTTGTTTACAAAATTAACCGGATCCATGCCATTCGTTACTGTGATCATTTTCTTTTCAGTTTTCTGTTGTGAAATGGATCTTTAGTAGATCTATATATAGACCATAGACGAATGTCAGTGTTTTTTATGATGAAGTCTCACTGAGGGAAACAGAATATTTGAATTTTATACCAGAGTAAATAAAAATAACAACACAACAGCACCGATATAAGTATTTGCAAATACAAGACGAAATTCGCCGCTGTTTATTTGGCCCTAGTGACGTCATATGGGAAATGACCCCATCACGCGAGATTCAATTCAAACAGATGAAAAGTGTGGCGCATTTGGAAATTTCACAAAATAACACTAAACCTTGGGTGATATCAACATAGCCTTTGAGCTGACATGAATAGGTACCTAATTAAAAAAATTGCCATTCTTCACATGTAAATCTGGCATATCAGATTATCGACGATCCTTTCATGGTTTGAATCCACCAATCAGATGTTGACTTTTTTATGTGCCAATTTGTTGGGCCGGAATAAATTATGGTATTATCGATTAACCTTCTGTGGCAGGAGCGCCTCCTCCGTTGCCTAACTGATAGCGCTGTTAGCCAGATATATATAGCACATTGGTTCAAACTCCGGCCGGGGTATGTCAGAACGGTGTTTCATCTTTCACTTCACTCCATTACCCTTGGATGTCGTTCGACCCTTTCAGCCTACCTTGTGCACAAAGGTGGCCGTAAAACAGCAACATTTTACTCTCCTCTAACACGACTAAGCATACCCTATAAAGGTTAACTTAACCCACAATATATCGCAACCTCGTTTTATTTGGTTTGCTGTGGATGTCCGCCTCCGTGGTTTAACTGGTAGCGCGTTGGATCACAGCTCACTATCACGATCTCGGCGTGGGCATATCTGACGGATATTTCATCTTTCACTTCACTCCACCACCCTTGGAGATCGTTCGGCCCATTCAGCCTACCTTGGCGCGTTGGCTCACATATCACTATCGCAGTCTCGGCGTAGGCATATCTGAAGGGTGTTTCATCTTCGACTTCGCTTCATTACCGTTGGAGTTCGCGCGGCCCATGTACCCCCAACATGTGCACACAAGTGGCCGTAATTCGTCAATCATCATATGAAACGTGTATAATACGGCCACTGACGTCGGATGTCATTGCCTTTCTCTGATTAGAATGAACTATGTCAAGAGGGCAACAACAACAGCGTTTAATCTGTAAGTTGGCAATTATTAACTGCCAGATAATGCGGTGTCCTCAATTTAGACTGTTCATACTCGAGTTAGATTTTTATTATCAGATAAACAAACTCGTCGCTTTGACTTCATGACATCAGCCAATGATAAAACTATATTTAGGTACTTCTCGGTTCGTCCTGACGTGCATCTAAGTATTGTGTGTGTGTGTGTGTGTGTGTGCGCGCGCGCGTGTGTACACGGACAGACACACACACACTATATATATATATATATATATATATATATATATATAAAATGTAATTCATGTAATTTCAGCAAACAGCGTGGCTCCCCCAAGTAAAGATGCTTTATTAAATCTACATTGATTATTATTATTATTATTATTACTATTATTACTATTAAATGTCTCATACAGGCACACATATTTCCTGGCGAATTGGCTATGATGTTGAATTGTACAGTCTATATCAGAGAGTATGCTATGGAAGCTTCGTGGGTATATATATATATATATATATATATAGTTCCGACATTTATTTCTCCCCTGATATCGTTCCCACCTCACTATGTTTTGCCACTCTCATGCCGTAGTGGGATAGATTTTGGCGGATAATTAAAAATTATTTTCTTCGTTTTTGGTCGGCGCCTCAGCTTTAGGGTTGTAAACGTCGCATCCACCAGGTATTGGCGTAAGCTATGCCATTTAAGTGTATCGACGACAAATATATCTTGCCTGCAGTTAATAGCACCGTTTTTAGGATTTGGACAATCTGAGAGACTCCCCCTTCGGAGGCCTCCTAAACACGCGGCGATGATATAAGCTACAGCTGTGGGTCGATAAAACATGACTGCTGACGACATCTGATGGCGCACTAGGTCTGGCCATCAGGTGTTAGTGACGTACGCCTGACGACCAGACACCGAGTTCGTGGAAGAAAAAGCGGGATGGATTTTAAACCATGCCGGAACATCGAGGTATCGGAATAGTGGCATATGGCAAGAATGGAATATCGGAATATTGAACAGACGCTGTAAGTTTGTAGCGCTGATTTTGTATTTGACTACCATTGACGGCGTCTTAAGTCATTAATAAACCAATAAAATATAAATATATGGGTAATATGTAGTGGATTATCAAGTTGAAATCCATATCTTTAGCAGGCGTTTAAACAGCATTGTTACTATATGCGTTGCTATCACGTGCCTGGCCATATTGCATCATCCGTCATGCTGAAGGCGTTGCTCCCTCGAATTCGAAAACAAGGCACTAATTGTTATGTTGGTAACCCTGGCAAGAAGCAGCACACGTATTTGTTATAACAACAACAACAACGACAATAACAAGAGCTGCATAACTATATCACACTTGATGTGTGCTCGGCGTCTAGGGCTCGGTCTCACTGTTAGAAAACTATCCGAGATGTGACGCCTCCAGATAACGAAAGTGCTGCCACCTGGTAGCCAAAGGCAAAATACGCTTTATTTGATTCACTGCACATTGTGATTGTGCGAACCTGGCATAATTCGATAAGTGAAAGCGTGATCTGTTTAACCACAGAGATGGTCACACCTGTGACATGTGACTGACAGGGATGTCATTCGATATGAGCATATCTAGCAAACACAGATAACTTGATTGGTTTCGAACCCTGACCGGAAGATTTGCACCTAGAGACTATAATAAGAAAATGACATCAGATACCAGGATTACACCAACATCTGAAGACATATGCTTCCCTACTAGTCGATCACATGCTGTGTACGCTATTTTCGTTGAATGTGTAATTAACATACATGCATCTTCTTGGCCAAACAGGTAATGCCGATATCCGCGATACCTAAGACCCAGGTTTCAATTCTGGGCGATATTTCAAGTTGATGTTTCATCTTTCCTTTTTTCGCGTCAGTCAATTACAGCCAGAGATGGCTTGACCCAATTAGCCTACCATGTCCAAGGAGGTCATCGTTGAGCAAGATTGGCAACAGTATTTATCCCGCTAGAGTTATGCATGTATGTTGAAACCGAAAACTAGGTTTAAGAAGTTAAAATAGGGTTTGACTAAACATTTTAGTTCAGAAGAAACTAATCTTTTATAATTTTTGGCGGAGATGTATGACCATCGATGCACGTCTGTACACAGCTTGAATAAAACTAGAAATAATTTCTACCATAATGGAATGGCCAGAGTACTGGACTCCTAACATACACGTGACGGTCCCAACATCCATGATATCTGTATTGTCGAGCGCCCAAGCTAAACGATCGAATCAATTACTGGCATTCTTATTGGGAGAAATCTGTACTTAAAAGTCTGAAAGTTGTGTTGTTTTTTAGGACACACCATGATTGTATTAAATTTGCTTATCCACACAATCGGAGTGTGCCGTTGCATTATAAATCGGGTTAATCAGTTGACACTTATTGTAATAAAAGTTAAAAAACAATTGTTATTCGTCATCCGCTCGCTGGAGAACTATCTGGAAATATTCTTCACGGTAGCGCCACCTGGCGAAACATAATAGATTGTGCCGTCCTCTGCCGAAATAGGACAGGAACAATTTTTTTGAACCTTTGAGAAACGTGATACGAGTTGACAACAAAACAAAGTATTATATTTACAGGACGCAAGAAAGTGCTGACGTGTGTTTCGGTTGTGGGTCACTGAGTGCGATGAATGGTGTCTTGTTTGGATACCTCTGGTGGTACAAATGGAGGGAGGGTGTAATAAATATAATATAAAAGTTGTACTGTCTTCTGGCCAAGCGTAGCGTCAGTCCAGTAGATACGTGTACATAAATTATGATATGTTCTAATTCTCAATCAAGCACGTACTATGAATATGAATATATATATATATATATATATATATATGTGTGTGTGTGTGTGTTGTTGTTCTTGTTAGAGAGAAAAAAACGAATAAAATCTTTTCAAATCGTCGAACATATTTCAAATATTCGCTTCACTGAGATACACTCTAAACGTCTGTAAATAATAAACAACTCCAGTTTCTCGAGTAATTAATGCAGATCGATGCCAACCCGTAGTTCAATGTTCAAACTGATACAATTTAGCCGTTTTTACGATTGGATTTTTCTCGAGGTAGTCGCCTCTCGGTCGTGCGTCTCAGATAGTACTAGCGTGAATGCTAAACCAAAACAACTCAACTCAATTCTACAGGACGGAGTATTTTTCTACAAGTGTAAATATCCATTATCGCTTATTCGTTGCCATAGTTACAACTTTGACCTTGTTTATCAGCTATGCATGTCGGTACACCGAGCCCAGCGTATAGATTTTGGGATACTTTGTAAACGAGTAAACATGCTAGTTTCATATTTTTGATCTTAGGATAAAAAGTTGATGCTGTGGTATGTATAAATATATGTGTGTGATTAGTTAAAAGTATGTTTAATGGCTATGTCACACTCATTTGAATGTGTCACGTTAACGGACTTGCGAATTCAATTAAATTAATTTCCAAGTGTAATTAACCGTCATTAATCGCAACCAATTTCAATTACAGTCCAGTTACACTCGTAGCGTAGAAATGAGATTTAGCGACAGGTCGGCGGTAAATATTTAGTCATATATTCTCTCCTACGTTGATTGTTCGAACTAATTAACATTTTACGTGGATTAAACACTAAAAATGTAATTAAAAAATGAAATCAGAAAGATAAAAACTTGGTTTACGGCCAGTAAATTAATAATCTATCATCGCAAAACGATTATTATCAGCCGTAAAATTATAATATAGACCGTGAAGTTGTAAGCGACGGTGTAAACATTGTAAGAGTACACGTTGGTTAATATCTATGAGTGAAACAATATTTTTCTATTGTCTATAACAAAGGATCTGCTAAATAACATCCATGTTAAATGATATTCATATTTTGCCTGAAATGTGCCTCATTATAATAAAGGGTCACAGATGGCATTGAGTTGCTAACGTTTTTGTGTTGTGGTTGCTAGCCTAAAGATTCGTGACTACTGGTGAAACTAAACAAGGCACTCATTCTCCTTACTTTAATTATATACGTGTAGTAACATATATGGTTTAATGGACCTGGAACAAGTACAGTGTGACACCTCTATAACGCGGAGGTTGCGATCCCTGAGTAATGGTGTGCGTTATTAGTGGACCGCGGAAAGCAACGTCTGTCTCCATGCCAGGGGACTGTGTGCATCTGTGGATAGCTAAACAAGGAATGAGAATTATTTATGGATGGTGGTCATTGGGTTATCAGTTTAATATATTAAGTCCGAATAACTGAAGTCTGCTCACCCTCGCATTCTATTGGATTCCGCGGTAGAGTACACCGTACTTCGACGGAAGCCCGACTATTTAATAAATCTAATTTGTTCACAAAAAGAGTAATTCTATTGGTTGGTAAAGAGGACTACTCAGAACTTGCCCAGCTATTATCTTGTGAAATATGACTGTATAAAGTTTAGTTGTATTGTCAATTTGAAAATGTTAACTGTTGCTAGAAACTGATTTTATGCAACAAAAAATACATGCACATAATTATAATAATAAATCTCGAACAAATAAGTGTGTGTGTGTGTGTGTAATAAGTCACAGCACAGTGAGTCTGGAAACGTGATTTCAAACTTTGGGCGATTTATCTAGGGACTGTATCCAGGGCAGTGCCCTTTCATGCCGAGACATATACAATGGCTCACCAGTCCAAAACTCTAAGTAACGAATCCTCTACAGTCATGGTATCTGGAACCCAAGTCATATCACAGCATTTGTGAGTATCTTTATGTTATCCCCCCCCCATCTCTCTCTAGAAATTTGGGGTAGGGACCCATGGTGTGTCGCCTATTAGGCACAGCCATTACCTTAATGTTTTGTTGTTCAGGGAGAATCCCCAGGCTGTCACTTAATCAGCACAGCCTTATTACCTTAAGGCAGACCGTTATGACGTCATAGTTGTGACACTGTTAAAACTACATATTAACATTTACAAACCAGACCTAATGTCTGCTATACAAACTATATATAGTTATACCAATGTATTTACATGTTATTTATTACTAGGAGACTAGAGCTAGCCTTGAATATCATAGTACAGATTATATATAACTGGGCCTAGGAAAGGTAATTCTATTCCCACATACAAGTAAGGTGAATTGTATATAAAACCAAAGTTGTTATATAAAACATACCAACCATTATTCATCATCAGAGTTTAATATCCAAATTGTTCTTATTTGATAAGATTCCATGATGGCAAAATTTGTTATTAAAATACTAAATAAAACCAAATAAAAACACTCCTTCATATGATAATATTTTTACGTAATATCATCAATTTTTTAAAGTTGAAACCAGTCGATAAGTCAGATTGTGCTGAATCAAGAAAATAAAATCATGAATGCATTGAGATTGTGTATATGTGTGTGTGTGTGGGGGGGGGGGTATTTAGTCTCGGTGTTGGTCACACTTGGGAAAATAAATCCCACAAACACAGGTATAAGACAGGTTTGAATCCACAAACTGGACTTTTGCAATGCAGCTCTATAACCACTGAGCTCTCACAGCGTCCAAATGTTGTATGTTATTGTTGCTAGAAATAGAAACGAGATTTGAACCATTTATTTAACAGTAGACTGACACTGACAAGTTAGAGAAGTGTTTACATAAAGTAATCTTTGGACTTCTAACTAGAAACACATTCAGTGAGGTAAACACGTATGTGCTCCAGTATGCTTATGGCTCATCAAAGTATATTGGATGAATCATTATTGATATTTTAAGTTAGTTTGTCGATATATTTACTTGGATTGCAGAGTTGATTCCATTCCATGCTGCAAGATATTTTGTTAATGGTATTTTTAATATTCTCAATAAACTTTATTCTTAAAGATCTTGAACATGTTCAACTCTGCATTCCAAGTAAATATACCCAAAGGCCATATAGAATAAGACAGGATAGCGAGCGATAGCTTATAGCATTGTGTGAAATAAACTGTTAGCAGCGCCGCCCTGTGGAAAACATGGTAGACTATTTATTATTTTCGAATGGACTTTCACAAGAGAAGCCAGCTTTAAACAGGCAATAGAAAACATAACTGGATATATTCAAGGATAAAAAGTTAATTAAACGGGGAAAGGAATAATAGTGGCATCTATAATGTAGAGAATGAGTGGGCTGGGACTATGAAATGAATTAGAAATCTGGATTTGTCTCTCATTTGGTCCAGTTGAAAAGTATAATAAGTAGGCCTAGTCACTAGTGTAGAATTAGTTTTTGCAAGATTTAATTTATAATGCAAGGTGCGTTATGATGTGTTGTGATAGATATATGTCTATACGACCATTATTATTACTGATCATGTATTTCAGACGCCATGTTATGTTTCTTTCACATAATCACCATGCTAAAAATATATTGGCCAATGAGCAAATATATTCTGAAAATAAAACAAGGCAGTGAGTTAAAACAGTGGACTTTATTATGTATAAATGTTATCACATGACATGAATATAATATGAAAATAACACACATCATATACAAGATCCCAAACTATAAAGCTATGAATGTAATCCTTGAATATTCAATAAATGATATGTTCTGCTTCATATTATTTACTGATATTATACAAGTCCAGAATATGTATTTTGAATTTAAAAGTAATAATTACAAGCTTTTACAAGTGTACATAAAGACACAATAAATAATAATTACTGACACTGATCAATCAACAATGTCTAATTTCAAAGGTTTATGTTTCTTTTTACCCATGCAACTATTGAATTATCTACTATTCATACGTAAAACATGGCGTAGACGGATATCAATATACAAGTGTACAACAAACTGTAATGTTTTACAAAAATCACACTCTAGCCTTCCTTGTATCTTTGACAGCATAAGTGTTACTAGTATAGATCTAACTTTACTCATGTGGAGGAGATTTCAATATTATTTCGGAATTCTGCTTCTGTCAATGTACACACTTCTGTTAAATCTGAACTGGGTACAACAAGACCACCCGTGGGAAGATCTTGATACTGCTTAGCAGCAATAAACACATGGGAAGAGTTTGCTTTATTTAAAAGACCAATTAAACCTGCAGCACATTTACTACACACCATTTTTGTGAGAAATGTATCCCGCTATATAAATGATGATATTGTCTACCTCTACTGTAAGCAGAGTTTGTGGGCTAAACATAACTATGAGACATCTGATGGCATCAGGTATCTTTGAAGGAGAAGGAACTGATTGGTGTGGAGGCTCACTGGGTTGGACAGGAGCAATAAATTTCAAATTAAATAGAAATATATCGACAAATCACTTGTTTACAAAATATGACCATGATCTGTCACAAGGCAATATGGAATTGTTTGGCACCAGGATTATCCCTGTGTCCACCTTTTCACCCTCCCTGAAAACACTGGAAAATCTACATATTTTTGTGTTAATTTGGGAGCCATTCTGATAGATAACACTGAATCGCTCCAGTAAAATGAAACAACATTGTTCTCTCCAACTTTCAAACCTAACCTTTTAAGTTTGTTGTGTATATTCTTCAATAAATGTTGTGGATCATAGAAAACACTGACATGATTATTGTTGTGCATACAATATGACTTGCTAACAGATGCTCCAAGTTTTGTGACCATTGACTGATTATTTGACCCTTCATCACATATTATAGCTTTGACAATAAGGCTATTTCACTTGCAATTTTAATACACTTCAAAAGAAGATTTTTCAGCAGATCAGCATTTGGAGTACTGCTGATTACAAAATAGCCAATTGGTTGCTTCCACTTACATGGTTGCTTCCACTTATTTAATTTTCTAACATCTCCAAAATCTTCCACCTCATCATGCTCAGGGTTGTACAACACGTTTTCTTTTATTGCCAGTTCATCAAAAACAACACAGCATAAATTTGAAAGTGTCTGACAAAGCTTTATTAAAACCTAGATAAATCTTGAGTTTCGTAACACTTCTATGGAGTGTTTTTACTGATGGTAAGGGGAAGACTTTGGCAAGGAGCTTTTATGTTTGTGGACTGAAATATTGAAGTTGAGATGACACAAAATCAAGAGCTGGACCAGACATATGTCTAGCAAGTTCCTTCACCAACTGAGCTACAGACATGTCATCCATAGCTGTTACTTTGAGTTGAGTGGCCTTGAGCACATTTTATTTCAGCCTGGTAATGTGTACTCGTAGTCTGGATGTAGATGCTTTGACTTTCTTTTTCCTTGGGTTAGATCAGTAGATGGCGACCATATATTGGACCAACTGTAAATAAAAAAGTATGTGATTTAATTATGATTAACCTCCAAGTCTAAGTCAAATAACTGGAATCGGATTATTTATTCAGTTGACCAAACTCGTGGTAATCACAATCATAGCCATTTCTTCAGCATCAAAGGACTTTTCAGAATTTTACATAGAAATTCAATGATTATTGATTGGCAGCCGACAGCCTGACTGCCTTGAGCAGGCGATAATATACTATATTAGCATATAGGTATTTCGATTATTTCGCTCAGCTACTCTTTCTCAATCATATTTGGCATGTTACCTACCTCTTTTTTCCACTTGTAAATTTGAAAAATTATAGTACTGCACATTTTCCTCGATTGTTGTGGGAATGATGGGCCGTACAATAATCACCTGTCTTTAATTGTTTGGATCTATTCATTTTCGCACTGTACGAATGATAATGCCAAATTCGCTGGTAATCTACCATGTCTACCACAAGGCGGCAGCACCGCATATTTATTACACGATAAATAGCCACCTGTTCAATCTTCCCCTATACGATCTTTGATATATCAACAAACCGACTTAAAATATTTATCTTCTGCTATGAATACATTTGACTTAACAAGGCCATCGTCTGATCTTTAAAATGTATTTTCATTTGAATTTAAAAAATTTGTCTCTGGCAAGCTGTCACTTATTTTTGAGACTCTCTCTGAAGGAATAAATGTAACATGCGCATTATGATAAGGGACAGTTGCTTACATCATGATGTAAATACTAAAACGAATACGTTATGATTGGATCACCCATTTATTTGTTTATGCCGTGCGTTATATTTTCACAGAAAAGAAAAAAATTTCCTGAAGAAGAAAAAAAAAACATTCAGGAAAAGTAAAATGAATGTATAAACAAAACACTCAGAGAAAAAAAGAACCAAACCGTAATTTAGGTGCTGAAATATAAAATTATTAGTTCCACTCTTTACGGTTGGCGATATCTTTTCGTTTTGCTTTTCAAATCATGCGTAAGATCGAAACAGGGAAAATTTGGATGGTGGTTAATTTGTACGAACGGAACTCGCGTACAATATCGTTCTTCTTTCAATAATGTGTTTAAATATATATATTAAATAATATGTAAATCCGTGTCTGTTCAGGATCCTCGTTATGAGGAAAGGAATCGATGCCAATTAAGATATCACGAACATGGATCATACCACGAGACAGTCGTTACCAAGCTGTTTAAAGATCATAGGAAAACTTTCCCAAATTAGTCAAAATGTCAGCGTTATATATTTAAATCAATTTCAGTCGGAGATATATTTAAAGTTTTCCTAGAAATAAAGTCATAGTGGTTTAAAAACTTGCTTTGCTAACATCTCGCATGGACAATAGGCCACAGCTAATTCCTCGGAAATATTTGGAATGTGATGTCAGCTTTGACAAACACACGCCAAATACGTGCCGTAGTAGTTAAACCTGTGTTATGTATTCTATATCGTCTTTGTTAAACGCGTATGGAGTATCCATTCGTTCCCCCAAAAAACAAGACTCGTTTGGGTGATTGGCTGCGAAACATGAACAGAATGCAATGGAAGCCAACTTGTCACATCAACCTCTGCGGTAAACACTTTGAGGAATTTGTTTTACCGTCTTTGGCATGATCAGTTGGATACGACACGAATATGATGATGACTTTTGTGCATATGGTAGGCTAAATGGACCGACCGGCCACCAAAGGTAATGAAGCGAAGTGAAAAATGTAACACCCTTCAGATATGCCCACCCAGAGATTCGAACACGGGTGGTAGTGATCTGTGATCCAACACACTACCGTCAGACCACGGATGTGCCCAAATATGACAGGAAGAATGTTAGGTTCGGAGAAGATGCCAGTCCAACAATATTTGTCAAACAGCGTGATCCTAAACCCAAACGAATCGGCCGTTTGATGGAGAAATTGAATAGAAAGCGGATATATATATATATATATATATATATATATATGAGCGATAATAGGATAATATTGAGCGCAAACTATTGACATTCACCAGTTCACACATTTAGGAATAAATAAAATTTCACTTATTCACAAAAAGTAAAATTTTCTTAGGCCTACTCAAAGTTTCTTATGACTGTGTATTGTAGACACTATTAAACTAATACCACCTAATTTCCTATTTTCTCCCCATCCCTATAATCGGCTTATGCTTATTTGGGGAAAGTCTCGCGTGATTTCAGATTGTTTTTAAACGTAGAAACGTGCCAGGAACGATGGATGCAATTTAAATTAATCAGTAAAACAAAATCGCCACCCACTTCCAGTGTCGCCTTGATGCTAAAGGAAACTGCATTAAAATTGTTAATGAATTTTGCATTGTACGTGGACTATGAGATTGCCCTACCCCTATACTAGATTTGCCACTGAGCTCGATTCTTTTCGAGGATAGTGGCGCTATAGTAGTTTGTAATTGTAATTATTATTAAATTGAAAGAAGCGGCTCTTCATACCGACGTATGAACTATGATTTATTCCGTAGGCCGAAAATAAGGATGCAGCGTTGCTCGTTATGTCATGTGATCGTGTTGCGTTGTTATGTCTCGGGTTCCAATAATGCCACAAAATAAAATAATGACTGAACATTATGTTGCCACGTCCTGCATTTATGCCTTAGGCCGAAAATAGGGTTCAGAAAGGTGCACACCAATTTAACGCTTGTTGTGGACCGGGGCCGGTGTTGACGGCATAGGTGCTTGCTCTAGATTCACATATCCACTTGCTGAAGCTAATTGCTCACAATTGACCCTTTTCACGATTGGTTAGGGTTAGGGTTAGTTCAAAACCATCGGCGGAATCTGACATTTTGTTTCTCAACCGTTTAGGACGCTTGTAAACAAAGCTGTGGCATTACGCGATATTTGTAAAGATTAAGTCACACGATAATCCACAGTGAGTAGTACACACTAGCCATGGCTCGTGAAAGTTTCGGAAAATAAGGAAATACTTCAATGGAAATATGACAGTTGGTGGTTAGAATTGTTTTGAGTAAGGTAGTGTATCTGATGGGGGATACATAATTGTTTACTACGTTATATTTACTTCGAAATATGAAATTTCTTTTCCCGTAATCTTTAATGGTACTCTATAAAACGTCCTTCAAATACGACTTCAGGAAAATTGCTATCCAACAAGAGTCGGGTGCCAGCTTAGCTTAGCAAAGTAGTTAACTATCGCTCCTTTTGTTATCATGCTGGCACGTTCTGGAGCATAAAGTAATGGGAGTAATTCATTTTACTTAAGACACGGCGTTTTTCACATCTGGGATAAATAGGTGCGGCACTTCCCATTGGACGACTGAGACGATACTGAAGACTTACTCGATGAACCATCCTACAAATCGAGGTAAAGCCGGCAGTAGTTTGAACGACCAAGAGTAAGGGCTACAGCCTGGTCTTCTACTTTATCGCCCCCTACTGAACGATACAGCGGAATAAATTGTAACTCCAACTCTCCCAGGATATTGACTCAAGAAGAAGTGTTTGAAACGGATAGGCGTATCCTCCTCGGCGAATTATATGCATGTATTTTTACACGTTGGGAACCGACTAAATATGGTTTATTAAAAAAAACTTATATCGTTTTTGTTGTAGCATATTATATTTGTTTGATGTTAGCTTTCCACTATTTCGGCGGATTGACCAAACTGCGAAGACAACCGGAACTCGCTTCCGGAGAAGCGGCGATTTATTTATAAACAAAACACATTAACAAGGTCACATTAACAAGGAACACAGATGCGACATGCTCATGACAGAAACGGAAGGTCGGAGAAAACACGCGCACCAATCCACCAATCAGGTCGACGTATTCTGGACGACCGATTCCGGGCGGTGATTGATCTCTACCTGGGCCGCTATTGGGTCTTGGAGAAGCTTGCGATTGTTCCCGGCGGTCTCCTGCGGCGGTCCCGATGGTCTCGGCCTACGATCGTGGTAGTAGTAGCGTCCGGCCGCCGGTACCGAATAGTTGGCGACGTAGTGGGTGGTGTTGGCCAACAGGACGCATATAATTGCCAGAACGGTCAACGCGCAGAGCCAGATGAAGACACCGATTACGACGTTACGCCGCAGGAACATTGACATCAACGACGTACCGTTCACAACGACGGTGGTCATAATTCCTGGTGAAAAAGAGAAAATTAGATGTTGAATCTTGTTTAGGTTTTTTGTGGCCACTTCGTTTTTTGTTGTTGCATACTGTAGGTTATTCGATTGCTGATTGATTGATAATTGGTGTTTTGCGGCAACTTTGTGCACATGGTAGGCGAAATGGGCCGAGCGACCTCCAAAGGTAATGAAGCAAAGTCAAAGATGAAACAACCTTCAGATATGCCCACGCCGAGATTCGAACACGGGTGGTAGTGATCTGTGTTCCAAAACGCTACCGCAGGACCACGGAGGCGCCAGGTTATTTGACTGAGCGACCTGGAACGGCATTGAGGCGAGTTTGTGTTAATTTGATTCCGAGTTGTTCAGCCGCCGCGCTGACCAAATCCTCGGACTTATGGTCGATGGACGGCTCCCCAGGGAAGCATATCCCACGAGAACGTGCGTCATTCGAATTCGAACCCACAACCAGCAGGTTGGCAGCGCCGTGCTCCAACCGACCGCTGGCCTATTGGAACGGCCTAATGAGGCGAAGTGAAGTGAAAGATGAAACACCCTTCGGATGTAGCCCAGCTGGGGTTTACGTCCTGGTAGTAGAGATCTGTGGCGAACCGGGGTGTCAATTCAACCAAATGGAGGCATCGCTTGGTAGGAGAGAAAATACTGACGCAAATAAAAGATACATACAATAATGTCGCCGTATAAAGGTTTGCTATTGGGGTTAGCATCTCGATGATTGCCAGTCATACCTGTGACATATAGCCGAGAGGCACCACTTAATAGCGACCCCCCATCATAGTCCATTCCTTGACGTGGTGAGGGCTTTGTATGTATCAGTGACTCAGACAGCTATGCGAGCAACAGCTTTGACTTCTATTGGGGACACCCAAGCTAGACTAGTCAATGAGTAGAAGCCAGACTGATATGAACTAAGAATGAGGTAACCCAAATAGAAACGTTTGGTGCTGAAGTCCGAGGTATTGGGCCACACGGCGCACTCTAAGAGACCGTAATATCAGACACCAACAGCTATTAAACAGGCAAAAGAAATTCAATAATTCTTATCATATCATAGTCCATACATTCATGTAATGAGGGGATTTGTTTGTATTAGTGACCCAGAAAGCTATGTCAGCAGGAGTTTTGGCTTCTGTTAGGTATAACCCAGCTGGATAGGTCAATGGGTCGAGATTCGACTGATAGGGACTACGGGTGAGGTAAGCTGAACAGAAACACCGAGCGCTGAAGTTAGAGTTAGTGTTCTGCTAGACACCCTACAATAGACCATAATACCATACATCAACGGCTATAAGCGGATGAAAAGGAAAAAAACCCAGATACATCCCATAAACGAGTGTATCTTGATTTGATTTAAACCATGACGCCAACTTCTGACGAGGTTAAAATATTGCCCTTGAACTTATGAGGAACCTATTAGATTTGATTTTGCCAATTTGCTCAAATTGGCCACGATTGGATAAAAGTGACGCATGCTCTTTGGTTCACGAATATAATCGAGTACCGAGTGTTTGTCATTTGTAGTTTTTGTAGAACTATTTCCCGTAAGCGATCAAGAAATATGTTGCTAAAATGTGTTGCTAAAATGTGTACATTATTTTGGACGCATTAATGATTCCGTCGGCGGAGAAAATGCACTAAATGTAGCAACGATCGTCGCATATCCTGATACCATATATCACTTACTTAACTTCTGACCGGGAATTCTGATACGATCCTTCAAAATACACGTGTAACTGCCTCTCGTGTTGATACACACGTGCGTTCGCGGGCACGGGTTGATGGGCACCTGATTAGAACAGCACTCATCAACATCTGCAATTAAGCCATCGCCCATCCGTATATAACATTACATGCCTACGAGTGGCATGGATCATGCATGATTTGGTTAATCGGCGATAAACAACATCAAAAAACAGTTAGGCTCCGAAAAGATCATAAATCGAATTTTAAACAATTTTGTAAGCACAACATTTCGTTGCCTACCGATACAGGTAAGACTGTCTCTGCTCATCGTGTATCCTAATAGACAGGAACAAACGAAGGAGCCTTCGGTGTTGGTGCACTGCTGCTCGCATCCGCCATTTTTGATCAGGCATTCGTCTATTTCTATAAAGAAAACGAAGCCACGATGTAAAGGGTTTATTAATCGTTAAAGCCGTTGATTCGTATGGGAAAATCATCGGCTAATTAACGATGTGAAACTTGGACGATACCAGATATCACTCACCTGCACAGGTAAAGCCATCATTCAGAAGTTTATATCCGGAATGACACTTACACTTATAGCCACTTCGTTCATTGATGCAGATATGGTGACACCTTGAAGTATTTAATGCGCATTCGTCGGAATCTGGAATATGAAGTAGATATGATGAATACCAGTAATAATAATAATAATTATATTTGGTACTCCGGCCTGCCAACATCCGGACCAAACACACCAACCTTCATAAATAAATCCGGTCGGACCATCTTCTCCGGGTGGTCCAAGTGGACCTATCACACCAGTTGCTCCTCGATCACCCGTGAATCCTGTTGCACCTTGATTACCCAGAGGACCGACAACGCCATGAATACCTGTAACACCTGTCAAACCCGTAACACCTGCGTCTCCACCCGTACCAACCTCGCCTGTCGGCCCAGTTCTTCCGACCATACCGGAAGTACCAGATGATCCCGTCAGTCCTGCAATAAAAACGATCATCCGCGTTGGAATTCTGTTCGTTGTATCAGCGCCAGCGTTCGATTGGGAGCTAATTTCCTGTTAATTATTCACTCATCAAATATTCCCATTTACCACGTGGACTCGCAATGGACGGGCCTTCTCTTCCTGGATCGCCTTGATCACCCGGTAAGCCTTGAGGACCGCGCTGACCTGAAAGGCCTCGCTGGCCAACGAATCCCGTCATTCCGGATTGGCCGCGTTCACCCGTTGATCCCGATTTGCCTCTTGCACCAGACCTGCCGCGTCCACCCTAAAATTAGTTGTCGCTGTGACACCCTTACTCGATGTACAAGAATTTGTTATATAGATCGTCCGCGAAGCCTAAAATCAATGATTAATATACCAAAATAATCCGTCTCTCTCCATACTCCAGATCCGGATGGTCAAAAATGATTGATATCTTCATTGTAATAAATATTACCTATATATATATATATATATATATATTAATAAAAGTTTACCGCCTTCACTAAATTGTATGATAAATTAAATACCTATGACATATTTCTAACTATAATAAACTTTATGGATTGTTGGTGGCTGATGCAAATCCTTCTCGTGATCCTGAAGCATACATATAAACTAAATGAAAGGGTAATTCCAGATATCATCGAACTTTACCAATGTGCCCTTTGTACCCTTTATTCCTGGAGGTCCAGGTTCGCCCGTTGGTCCAATCTGCCCGGTGGATCCCGATTGACCTGGTATACCTGTGTATCCTGTTCCGCCTGGGGTATCTGTGAAGGTATAAAGACTAATCTTCAACTTATAGGTTGGCCTAGTCCTACATTATAAAATATCGCCCCCCCTCTCTCTCGCTCTGTGTGTGTGTGTGTGTGTGTAAGCATGTATACACGCTCACACACATTAACACATACACATTAACACACACACACACACATTAACACATATTCAAAGACACGCGCGCATTATCAGAAAAAGAGCCATATTTATATTTTAATTCCCAAATATCTCTAATGTTCCAACCATTTAGCATTTAGGATGGGACTAAATGACTTGATCTTGGAAATTTGGCATTTTTTCTGTAAGATACATATCGCTCTGCACCCGAGTTAAACAAAGAACAGGTGAAATGCTAGAAAATATTGGCATAATTCAGTCGAAGTTCAATAATAATAATAATAATAATAATAATACATCTAAGTTTTTAAGCATGGATTATATTAAAAGGACACAAATTGTTTTCTATATACGTTTAAATTTGTCATTTAAAATAAAAAAAAATACGATCATCATCAAGTACACCAAAAAGCCATCCCCACGTACGTTAATGAATGACACTTAACAATATACGTCATATAACCCATACATTTCCTAGTTCGGTTGATCAGCGCCATTACCCGACCAGAGGCCGTGACCTGACCCGGATCGACCAGGCGACGCCTGGTGGCGAAATATCGGACTTACATTTGGGCATCAGGTCGCAGGTGCTCTCCAACACGGCGTTGATGATGTTCTTCAGCGCCTCGAAGCCATACTCGAGGAAGAGGTGCTTGGACAGTGGCCGGCTGGCCACGGCTTCCAGCTCGATCGGGTGAATAAGCCGTCCTATCCCGATGGCGAACATCGCTATTCCGGCCTCCTTCACCAAGCGGGCTTCCTCAAAGATCCGATCCCGTTCCACGTTGCCGGCCCCGTCGGTGATGAGGAAGCCGATATGCATGTTGCGGGCGCTGCCGCTCTGGAAGATGGCGGTCCGCATCAAGCGCAGGCTTCCGGCGAGATTCGTTTTTTCCTTCCTGATGTAGGCGACAAGGACAAGGGGTTAGAAAGAGGCCGACCCGTATACGGGTTCGGCGCTGCGGCCACGATGGATGGATGGATGGCTCGTTTACCAGTACGAGACGCGATGATAGCATAACCGAACTGCACTTACTTGTGTGCGAGCTCCTTCACTCTCGTGATTATGTCGTTGGTGGTGTTGTAGTCGGTCAGCTTGATATCGAGAGTCGGTTGATCTCCGAAAGTGATGATGGCAATCCGATGATAACCTTCGTCTACCTGATATACGATAACCACGGTATGACCACCTATCCGAGTCGGTGTGATGATGTCGCCGAGTGATGGCGCTGCTGTCGAGGGCACTGAAGCACGCCGGCCTCGCAAGCTCTCACACACGTCATACCCGTGACTCACTCACTCATTCATTCACTCATTCACTCACTCACTCATTCGGCTTATTTGTTCACATACGTCAAACAGTCACACTCTTATCTTAACGTGTTGTTTTCCCTACCTATCTGCCTCCCCACCTGAATATTTGTCTGTCTGCCTTCCTGGCTATGTATCTGCCTACTTGACTGTATATATGTTTGTCTATCTGCCTGTCTGTCTGTCTGTCTGTCTGTCTGTCTGTGTCAGTATGTATGCCTGCCTGCCTGCCTGACTCGTCGACTCAATGACTAACACATTGATTGAATTATTTACTGCCTTACTCACCCCAGTCATTGACTTACTCACTGACCCACCCACCCACTTGCTAACTAAATTAAGATAATTAACACGTTTTTGTGCAAGTTGTTTTGTGGTTGATATTGTAATAATATATAATGTGAGTGAGTGAGTGAATAAGTGAGGGAATACGTGTTCACATCTGGGACATATGGTTGAGGAGCGATTACGAAAGGAAATATCCCAGAAAGATAAGTTTGAATCGGATGCAATTTACAATGTAAAGTTAAATAAGCTATAATCTAATATCACGTTTACCTGTAACTGACCCACCACAGAGCTGACAAAATGTAACATCTTCACCCAATTCTCATCACTGATACTGTCTGATGAATCAAGTAGGAAGACGATGTCGGCCGCATGGGTTGCACATTCTAACGATAATGGAAACCACACACATATATATATATATATATATATATCCGCAGGAGTTCGTGTGCGTGCGTGCGTGCGTGCGTGTGTGTGCGTGATTGTCCGTATTCATGCAAATAAGCATACACATATAAAATCCTAATAACTCGAATAAATTAATTCAATTAAAAAGAATCAGACATTTAAATCTAAAACTATGCATGACATTTCAAGTTAAGAGTTTTCCACGTAAAACCATTAGCCAAGTAACTGGAAAAATGGTGTATGAATCTATAGTTTAAACTAATGGGGAGAAAATGAACAGTTAGTGCGGATTCTGCGTGAATTAATCCAGCGTGTATTGCATAACAGCTTTTATAAAAGATATAATATGACCATTAGACGGAAAGTGCCTTTCTAGACATATACTATTGACCATAAAGTTCTTACCCAATACTATAAGGTAAATTAAGTGGAATGGTTCAAAGCATTTTGATCAAACAGCAAAACAGTGTGGACGTATTAGCATGTTGCTGAATCGTTGTCTTTAAATGAAGAAAAGAGTTTTTACTTTCCCTTGGAAAACCCGTTTCTGTGAACTTTTACTTAAAACTAGGATTAACAGGTTGTTTTATATTTTTAGGATTCCAAATCGATGAAGTGTCCACTTAGCAATACTAAAGCAATGGGTGCGTGCGTGCATGCATTGTTTGTCATTATTAAATTAGACCAATGCGTCTTACTATTACGAATTACGTATTGTGGAGGTAGTATCAGACAATTAGTGTTGCGTGACTAGCAAATAATGTGCGTTTGTTGTCAATTCCATTTGGTCAATTCCAATTCCACTCAATTCCATTTGGTCAATTCCATTTGGTCAATTCGAAATCCACCCAATTCTATTAAGTCAATTTCAATTCCACTCAATTCCATTTGGTCAATTCCACTCAATTCCAATTCCACTCAATTCCATTTGGTCAATTCCACTCAATTCCAATTCCACTCAATTCCATTTGGTCAATTCCAATTCCACTCAATTCCATTTGGTCAATTCCAATTCCACCCAATTCTATTAAGTCAATTTCAATTCCACTCAATTCCATTTGGTCAATTCCACTCAATTCCAATTCCACTCAATTCCATTTAGTCAATTCCAATTCCACTCAATTCCATTTGGTCAATTCCAATCAATTTCATTTGGTCAATCTCAATCAATTCCATTTGGTCAATTCCAATTCCACTCAATTCTATTAGGTCAATTCCATTTGGTCAATTCCAATTCCACTCAATTCCATTTGGTCAATTCCAATTCCACTCAATTCCATTTGGTCAATTCCACTAAATTCCATTTGGTCAATTCCACTCAATTCCATTTGGTCAATTCAAATTTAACTCAATTCCATTTGGTCAATTCCACCCAATTCTATTAAGTCAATTTCATTTCCACTCAATTCCATTTGGTCAATTCCAATTCCACTCAATTCCATTTGGTCAATTCCAATTCCACACAATTCCATTTGGTCAATTCCACACAATTCTATTAAGTCAATTTCAATTCCACCCAATTCCAATTTCACTCAATTCCATTTGGTCAATTCCAATTCCACTCAACTCTGTTAGGTTAATTCCAATTCCACTCAATTCTATTAGGTCAATTCCACTCAATTCCATTTGGTCAATTCCATTCCCACTCAATTCTATTTGGTCAATTCCAATTCCACTCAATTCCATTTGGTCAATTCCGCTCAATTCCATTTGGTCAATTCTGCTCAATTCCATTTGGTCAATTCCAATTCCACATCAATTTTATCAATTCCAATTTTTTACCTACTCCAATTCTGATTGGAGTATCTACTTGGAATATATACTCCGAGTAGTTTATATTCAAAGTAGGATTGTCATGGGAGAAATATTTCTGAATTACAAAATTAAATGGTAAATTAATTTGTGGATTTAATTTTTTGAAGCAAACGTCGATCCCAAGTTTATCAATTCCAATTTCATTTTTTAAATAAGCAATTCCGGATTTGCCCATCAATTCCAATTCCGGAATTGAATTGACCCAATATCTGGGTAGTATATTTTCAGGTAGGGAGTGTGTGAGTGGCTGTTCTGGTCT
This sequence comes from Paralvinella palmiformis, assembly GCA_025642065.1. Classification (NCBI taxonomy): domain Eukaryota; kingdom Metazoa; phylum Annelida; class Polychaeta; order Terebellida; family Alvinellidae; genus Paralvinella; species Paralvinella palmiformis. The sequence goes on along the minus strand of JAODUP010001087.1, from coordinate 66,212 downwards.
AGAGACTGGCTACACGAAGGACAAATGACAAACGGAATTATATAAAATTATGCTACTACTACTTCGTATTACTTTTATCCGCACCGATCTACCATAATTATTATCAACATTGATCACAAGCTCAAACAGTTTGTAAATACTAACTTGTCAATATTACGTTCACAGTTTGCCTCGTGGGTTCAATTTCGTGGAATAAATTTAAATATGTTGTTCGAAATAAAGGAATTAAAATAAAATTGTCTAGCAACACTGATAAGTCTACATTCAAAGATTGTAATCCTAACTTATAATGATAATGGTTTGTTTGACACATCTAAAGCGAACTTTTACTTCTCTGTTTCTTCGCTATGATAACGATTGATGTTTTACGGCCACTTTTGTGCACATATTAGGCAAAACGGGCCGAGCGACCTCCAAAGGTAATGAAGTGAAGTGAAAGACGAAACACCCTTCAGACGGGCTACTCATTAGACAACAAAGGTGCCCTATTTCTTCGCAAAAATCACGATTATTGGGCTACACAAATATATGTGCATTTCAAACTAAAGAAATACTGGTAAAAACGTCTTAAGAACAATACTTTCGGCAACAAATACCTGTATCGATGGTTAAATACTTTGCAGTAAATGAACCCTATATACATGTTATTTGTTCAAATATAGAATAATTAAAATCGATAAACTGTGTGTTAATTACACATTTCTTGGCAACCGTTTGTAATCTGTACATGACACAGTAATCGGCAGTGGCTAATTAAATTGTAATAATCACATCATCGTTGATCAAAGTCCAGACTGGTGTTAAGAATATCCAAATAATGCTGCCGCAATGATCTTCCTTTAATACCGAGTAATTGGTTTCGCTAGCGAAGCCGAAACAGTTTAAGAAAAATCCTTCATGTCACTGAACTGGCAAAAATATTTACACCTACGACCATTTATTACAGGCGTTTGTTCCTGGTCGTTTTCTCTGTTAAAATCTAAACCTGTAAACTTCTACTGTTTATTGTAATCTGAAGCCTCAGTTTAAAAACCTGTCTGTCTGGTACTTCACGGTGTAAGTTATTGATAAACGTTATGATTACGCGATGTCTAAAAGCAAATTGACCATCAAACGTTGTTGACTGGAATCTATAATTAACAAAACTAATATTAAATATTTAAAATTTATCAATATGTTGATCAAATCCATTTTCGATTTTAGGGACGGGTTTTGTTGTGTAATACCATTATTAACTGATTAGAGTTATAGATAGATAGATAATGATGATGATGATTGATGTTTTACGGCCACTTTTGTGCACATGGTAGGCTAAATGGGCCGAGCGACCTCCATAGGTAATGAGCGAAGTCATGGATGAAACAACCTTCAGATATTCCCACACCGAGATTCGTACACGGGTGGGAGAGATCTGTGGTCCAACACGCTACCGCTACACCACGGAGGCGCCCCATAGATAGACAGATAGATAGATAGATAGAGAGCGAGAGAGGGATGGGGGACACCTTTTTCTCATCGGGGGTCATCACACAATAGGCTGCAATAACAAGAATGTCGAAAAATATTAACTGAATTGTCAACAATAATTATTGACATCCAGACTAGAGAAGGGTAAATATTTAACGAAAAGATGAACGATCTTAAGGCCGAGTTATGTGTGAGGGTTGACTGAGTTATCGAGTGGGCCTGTTAGCGCTAGAGACTGGTTGAGTGAGCCACATGGTGTGGCGTAAGTAGCTGGATTGGTAGGTTTATGTTAACTGCAGGTGGATTTGAGTAAAGCAATGAATGAGCGAGAGGGCGAGTCAGTCGGTCATTGAGTGAGTGAGTCGGCGAATGAGTGAGTGAGTTTATCTACAGAGTGCCAATTTATCTGTAATGACGATTGGTGTTTTATGGCCACTTTTGTGCACGTGGTAGGCTAAATGGGCCGAGCGACCTCCACAGGTAATGAAGCGAAGTCATGGATGAAACAACCTTCAGATATGCCCACGCCGAGATTCGAACACGGGTGGTAGTGATCTGTGGTCCAACACGCTACCGCTAGACCACGGAGGCGACCCTCATTTATCCACAAGTCTACCTCATTAGTAGCATCAACAGAGTTCGGTTTGCTTACCCGTTGTACAATTAGTGCCGACGTAACCAGTTGGACATGTACATATGTAGCCGACTTGTTCTAAGACCTTGCACGATTGGGCCGGAGGACAAGGACTGGATATTGAACAAATGTCTTTGGCAATATCGACTCCGAACAGTCCCGTGTCGCCTGTACTGACTGGAACGTCGTGTGCTATATTGGCGAAGTGATATCGGATGTGAACAAAAAAATGCGAACACGGATGAAAACATCGTAAAGTTTGAAACGCGGAACTACGGAACAGTTTATTACGTGCGATAAAAGCTACCTGGTTTCTATAGTTATCATTCTAAAGCAAGTTTTAGCTGTACTCACCTTGATTGCTGCAGTACGGCAGGATGTTGAGCCAAATAACAGCAAGAATGACAACAAAGACCTCTGCTGAACTCATTATAAACTGCAACGATTAAAGGATTATTTAAGAGATGAATTACCAACACAAAAGGTGAAACCTTTCATTCTCCTATGCACATCTAACAATTTTGGCAATTCCCCCTCTCGCTCTCTCTCTCTCTCTCTCTCTCTCTATATATATATATATATATATATAAGAGGACATATATCTGGAGACGCATATACTATTCAGACATTTATTACACATCAACAGCGACGTTGTTCGTTATTTGTTAGACATGTAGAATACATAAACATTGTAGAGTCTATTGCTTCTATCTATAGTACACGTTATTCCCCAATAGTATATGATCTAGAAACAAACAAAACTACAATGTACTACCCTGTACACTATACTGAACGATATATTACAATTAGACTTAATTTCATACAACTAGATGCCTATCAGGATTGTCAAGTAACTGATTTTGACAATTTTAGTTTCAACTCAACATTTACACAAATTTGATACGCGGCTGAAATACAAGCGCCACAGCTATCACGCGAATTATCTAATTTATATAGCTGTTATATATATTTAAGTTATACATTATACATCTTAACGCTGTTTTCTTGCTTATCCTACCTTAGTACTAACAATTGCGTCATCTCCAAGAGAATTAATTGCAACATTTAGACTATCTTTTTCCAGTTTGACATGCGAGTTTTGGGATTATTTGTTAAAGACTTCCCTCTTAGATTTAAGGATCCGGTTAATTCTGAATCAAACTGGTTGAAACTGGTTGCACGTTTTTATGACATAATGGCCAGTACTAGCATAACCCACATCATCTTTAATGTATTAGACTGACTATCATAATGGTCCAGTTGCAGAATGCTTTATTTTACCAGAGGTGTTTTTATGGTATTTTTATTTTGGTATCTCCAGCATGTCTATGGACAGAATCACGCGGGTGACACTTTATCACCCTTGTGGAAACAAATGTTACGGCAAAAATGGCAAAATGTCCCATAAATTCACTTCTAGACCAGATCTAGATTTTTGCGGCAAACCGTACGTCTTGATGGTCCAGGAAAGACATTATAATGTGTATCCTTGTTATTGATATGTTTTCATTGTAAGACCACCAGAAATGAGGTTGGAAACATCTGTTATATATAAATACATTGAATGTTGATGGTAGCTAACATATATTATTTATTTGCAGGAATTGCAGCAGCTGTATCAGTGAAGTTATGTTAATGTGTGGTGGTGGTAGTATAATTAGTGACAATGTATGCATGCTTCTTTAATCCCCAAAGATGGTTGCGTGACAATGACTGTAGTAAATCCCTAATTACATCAGGGCGTATTCGTATTCGTTTAGATCAAACAAATTTAGGGGTGATGGTATTTACGTTGATCTTGAGGAACAGTTGGCTCAGAACAACGACTACACCATAATATGCCACCACCTCTTTGGCCACATAGGTAGAGCGTGAGACTATTTATCTATGGCTATGGTCATTATGTGCGGGAGGTCGCAGGTTCGCGCCTCGACCGTGGCACTATAGATGGGGGAGTTTTTAATCCAACCAGGCAACTGGCAAGGTATTCTCCACCGAACATGCCATTTATTCAAAATTCAAAATGTATTTAGAATTAGTCTCTGAGACCATTACATACCATTTGCGCCTCCCTCATTTGAGGTTGCCAGCCACGTAAAAAACTGCCATTTCGGCCATTATTATTATAGTCATGTGTGTCAACTTATACATCAAAGTTCATATCAAGCGTAGCATTTCAAAATCAAACGACCAGCTCCAGTCTAGCACCACAACACCACCACTGAAGCGGGCATGCCGTTCCACCTTGTTCATCTTTAATTTCAAGACACACTGTCTATTCTTTGGTAAACGTTGTGAACTAGGGCTGGATTTTTGACACCCTGAACGCCGGAAAGGGGTCATTTGATGTAGAAATGCGGAACAACGGGGTAAACATGATTTCAAACAAGCAATACTTGACATATGTAATCATCGAAATGACACACAGGCAAACTATGTTCATATCCGGATTCAGGGTGCTATCAGCGATTTGCATGCCGCTGATGCCATATACCATAAAGAATGTTACACATTATTCATTGCCTCTCATTCCATATCAGCAGTTAACAAATCATGTATCAGAAGTTTCTGACCCAGCATTTCAAATGGTAGTTGACGCCATTGCATGCAACCAATCCCATATTTAGAATTCATTGTCACAGGCAGAATAGCTACAGATAATGTGACAGTAGATCAATCTGTTACCATAAGACAACAACAGATAATAGAATTTGAATCTAGTTGGCCAGAATGCTTTCATAATACGATTAGCAAGAAGGTTATCACCATGTCAACTATGAAAAGGTCCCTCAATGTTGTAACTAATCAGATACATGACACAAATTTGATATACTCACGTGTAATAGGCCTGCAGAGCTGACGGGACATCATCATGAAGGATGTCTTAAAATATAATCTGTCGCCAATGTCAACATCTATGTATGAGGATAAAGGAGGGATGAGGATCAGAAAGACTAAATCAGTCTCAAGCAGAAACTACAAGTGGAACATCCAATCCGAATTGGACCCATATGTTGTGATCATTGACGGAATTGCATTGCTATGTGTGATTCACTGGCCTGCATCAGGAACTGTGAGTGATTTTGCAGATAGCTACACTAATTACTTGGCTAGAGTGATGACTGGTAGTGATGCTTATCTGGGTTTTTATTGCTACTATGAATCGAGCATCGAAGGTGAAACGCGGGCAGCAAGAGCTACGAATGGAGTTATGAGACGCAAACACAATCCTGCCTCCTCAGAAAGTAACACTCGGTGTGACAGAAAATGAAATCCAGCTAATAGAATTAATATGCTAGTATATTAAGGATCAGTGTCACACGTTACCAACTAGTTGTCAGAGCTCAGAACACAGTCCCGTTTGAGATATGCAATGGGGTTATGTTGCAGAGGGTCGATCTTCGTATAATACACGAAGAGGCCGATGTCATTATCGTTCAACAGGTAGTGAAATTAGCTGAAGATGGAGTGTCATCCATAAAGGTGATACGTGATGACACTGATGTGTTTGTACTACTTATTCATTACATTGCACAAGAACACTTGACATGTGACCTGATCATGTGTGGTACCAGCTCACGCCGAGTGATTGACATTAAAGCTACAACAGATAAACACTTCACCATTGTTGATCAATTACTACCAGCTCATGCCTTGTCTGGTTCTGACATAGTATCACAGATGTATGGGATAGGCAAAGGTACAGTTCCGAAGGTAATATGATCATAAAACCCACTGAACAATCTTGGAAAAGTCTCAGCCCGAATGGATGAAGGGATTGAGGAGTCTGGACATCTAAGATGGCAAATAAAACAACAACAGAGATTTTTGGTGAGCATGTCCATCGGGCTCATTTCCAAGTAGCAATTTGGCGCTCAGCTCTCCAGAAAGATCGGCTAATCTCAATCCTCGTCATTTTGGATGGTTATTGTATCAATCATCGCAATCACTTGACTCCGTCCCACTTCCTGCTGATGTACACCCGGACGCGTTACAGTTAATAAAGTTTGGATGTGCATCAGAAGAGCGATGTTCAACAGTTCGTTGTGGTTGTTATGCCGCCCGCGTGTCATGCTCCATCTTCTGTACCTGCCATGGTGAGCACCATTATAAAAACACAAGTATCTCTGAATATATTGAATACAATTGCGATGGTGATGGAGATAAAGATACTGTTAATCTGAATAACGATTAGAGATTGTAGAGTGCATGATGATAATCCATTGTGATTTATGCTTGATAGATATGTGACCATGCATATACAGATACTTTTTGGAATGTGATCCTGTGGATTGTTCAACTGCCTTTAATTCACAGAGTGGACACAAAGCATGTGCATATCATACAATGCTGAACTCACTTTAGTTGACACGAATGTACATGTGGAGTATAATATCCTCATTTTCCTCAAACTGTCAAATTCCATCACGAAATGTAATTTACTTTCATATATATATATATATATATATATATATATATATGTGTGTGTGTGTGTGTGTGTTATAATGGTCAGTCATATACATGCATGCCATTCTTGTGGATCGAAGTATGAAGGATGGATGGATGAATGTTGTTTAACGACACATCGGCACAATTTAGGCCATTCAGCGTCCTAGAACGGATCGAAGTATTAAAAAAGTTGATGTAAATATCGTACTTTTGTGTGCAAAACACCTTTTGGGGCTTATAGTTATATAAACTAATACACCATCAGTGTCGATATGCATCTCAATAGTTTCCCAGGCCATGCAAACATATATTTTGCCACAACAATTGGCCTTCATATGACTTAAGAGTGAAGTTGTGGGGAAATTTGTATCGGGATGGCGGCCATTTTGTATTTTGGCCATAGCATATTTCCCCCAGGGGTGACAAAGTGTCACCCGCCTGATTCGGTCCACGGACATGCTGATGTTACCAAAATAGCAATAAAACGTTGTATAGACCTTAAAACCACCATTGGTACCACTTATTCTGGACTATAATGGTTATTTTATATTACTCGTCTCACCAAGTTTGTGCATCAACACATACACACATAAAAGCCATTTCTTGGTCAGATGATGATGATGATGATTGATGTTTTACGGCCACTTTTATGCACAAAGTATGCTAAATGGGTCAAGCCACCTCCAAAGGTAATGAAACGAAGTCAAAAATGAAACAACCTTCAGATATGCCCACGCCGAGATTTGGAACACGGGTGGTAGTGATCTGTGGTCCAACACGCTACCGCTAGACCACGGAGGCGTCCCACATTTCTTGGTCGGAGAAAACTTGTACTCGCAATATCTGAGTATTTATTTATAAAGTTATTGTTCTAATTAACCTGGACATTTAATTTTCCCTTGGAAGAATAACATAACTATGTTAATTACGTCATGCCCTCGGTGCTATATAATATAAATGAAAGAACAGGTGTCGGGAATAACATCCTGTACTGTAATGGTCTCGGTTACGTATCTAATTGGTTTCCAATCATTAATAACCGAAGTAGAATATTTATTAATAACTTCCAGCTAATTAATTAACGAGCTTTTTCTCACAAAAAAACGTCCGTTATGACTAAAGATGTTCAGCTATGGATGTAGCTGCTATCTTAATATAATATCTTACTTTTAGCCTGCTCAATACATATTCAGAGATGCACGCACGAACAAACACTGACTCAATGCGATGTGTATCGGTAATTGAAAGTTATAAATGAGACATGCGCTTTACCAGGAATTAGTTGACATTGTATTAACAGCAATATACCTTATATTACTTAAATAGCACATACTTATCGGTTAAAAGAGTCCATTCAACAAAGTGCCAGAGGAAACTACCTTGCTGGTGTGTAATATCGCCCTGGTATAAGAATGTCCGTGTGTGTTGGTGCGTGTGTTTGTCTGTTTCTTGAGGAAATTGAAGAAGCCAACCGCGAAATGTTCACACCTTCATACTCGAGTAGATACGGGATGTACGCAATGTAGTAATTGTAACCAAACGTCTCAATACCGAATGACCACTGTCAAAACGGCCACCAACCATCTTATTGTCATGTTTTGTTTGTGCGGGATAGATATCCCAGGTCGTCGTCACCTGTAAAGGAAAACATGTGACTTGGTTTTTGTTCGATTTCATGTCGTGTCTACCGCAGGACATGGGATTGTCAGCTGGTGTGCGGGTAGGTAGTCTTGTATGAGGCGACTTATCGTCTTAATTCGTATTTAATTTGGTATTTTGGCTACAGAGAACGGTGCACAGGTGGTAGTAGTAGTATGTCTCCAGTGCTTCGTCTGATAGCCACGGCATTTTGTTCACAACATTGTATGGCTATTTATGTATGGTCGGCTATAATAATATTAGTATCTTAAAACAAATCGGCATATGTACAGCGTTTCTACGAATTAGTTTGATTCTTTGATGATGATGATGATGATGATGATAATTGATGTTTTACGGACACTTTTATGCACATGGTAGGCTAAATGGGCCGAGCGACATCCAAAGGCAATGAAGCGAAGTCAAAGATGAAACAACCTTCAGATATGCCCACACCGAGATTCGAACCCGGGTGGTAGTGATCTGTGGTCCAACACACTACCGCTAGATCACGGAAGCGCAACAGTTTGATGTCTTCTATAATTTAATCTATAAAATCAGGTAATATGTATAATACATGTTTCAGGAAATATCCATATTATCTAATTATACAGATTAACTGTAACATATACGGGATCCAGTCATTGGGCTGAGTCAAAATACTATTATTTCTGCTATTGTCGGAGGTATTAGAATTATTATCATAATATATATTATATGTACTGATATATATGCTTTATTTCCAGTTATAGCCACATTATATATGTACTAATATATATAATTTGTTTTCTATTTTGGTAGTGGTCATCTGAGGTGTCGAAATGCTTTATATACAGGTTTCTTTTGGACCACAGACAATTACTGTTGAATGTAAACTGTGGTGTCAAAATAGTTTATGATATGTATGTAGCAAGTCACCATTGAACCACACGCACGTGTTGTTTGCTGCGAGCTGTGGTATCAAATGGTATGTTTTTAAGTGCTTCCGCTTTTTGTACGTAGCCTGCATGTAGCCGCTTTCCTGTGGGCGTGACATATTTGTCGCGTACGAAAAGCGAATTAGCTGGTTCCCCACAGGCTGATGAGTAGACCAGACACATGCTTAGGTATACGCACACATCTGTTAATATGTGGAGGTATGGAACATTTTATTTTAGATTAATGTATGTATAGTTGTATTTGTATTTAGATTTATGGAGGTAGGTCTCGAAGGATGTTTAGATATGTTGATGCTCTGTGCCTGTTGCCTCTTACTATGTACCCTAAAACGCACAAAAGAAAGAGTGTGTGTGTGTGTTTTAATTAAGGATTAAATTCAACACTTTCAAGTCCAAGACAACATTAAACAAAACTGTCATTTTCACTAAACCAGAGCTTATGCGATGTATCTATAATGTTCAACTTAGACAACACTATTTGCAAAAAAAGACCACCCACTTGACAAAATATCCCACTTATTTCACGAAATTCTTGAGTGTCTCCTTAATTACAATTGTTATATGTACGATGAAACATTATTTATATTGCATATATATATATATATATATATATATAGTGCATTAAAATTATCCTGTAAAAGATATTTACCAATTTATGTATTATCTTGGACTTATTTATTTATCTTAATCATTTTTTATAAACCATAGCAAATTAAAAATATAACACAACAAAACAAGTTTATTGTAAATTGATCAAACGTTTTAAAGCTATGTGGCAAAGACCAATTATTGATGGGGCAAAAGACCGAAGGGCAAAAGTCCGAGGGGCAAATGACCTGGACCCAACATATACACATGCCTTTATCTCTCCCAATTCTATAACAGCTTTTCTTCTTCGTGTTATATATGCTCCTAATAAACCCCGATCGAGGGTTATAATTGACCAATTGTGCCATAAAAAGGAACAACATTGTGACCGTACTAAATGGCCTTACAATGACGATGTGTCACACCCAGGACTAGACCGACTGAGCGCAAAAAGTTACGAAGATCAGACGTCCATGAAAGTTAAACAAATACCACTCAAATGCAGTAATTTATTGCACTTTGAGCATAAAAATGGCTTATCAGGTGAAAGAAAAACCCCACTAATTTACATATCAAAGCTTTATTTACGTCAGCAGGTAATCCATCATAATAATGCAAGCATAATCGGTTGTTAAAATATCCACAGTTTCTGTAAACCTTCATCCTCTGGCATTTCATTGCCATTTTCATATTCACTGTCCAATCCATGATTATCACTATTTTCACTATCCATGAATCTTGGTCTCCTCTTACGTTTTCAGCCCTTTAACCATTCTTCTATGGCAGGATCTGGTTCAAACTTATCAACAACTGGACATGTCAGCTGAATGATCATCAGATAATTTACTGCTCTATTTTAAAATCAGTTAAGAGGTTAATCAACTAATAAAGAACCTGGGTTAACCTACATATATGTCTGATGTTACATAGGCAGATTAGATTATAAGTAGACTTAATTATAAGTAAACAAAAAAGCTAAATATAATTAATAATGTATGGTTTATATTTATGTTGGCCTGCTTCAACTTGCCTTCCATAAAAAAAGTCTTTATCATGTCTCATTCTGTCAAAGTATATTCAATCTTAAAATCACCGTTTTCTCGTATGTCCCTGAAGTGTGTTGTATAACATCAACATCACTTTTTCCAAACTCAATCCTATCACTGTTTTAATGTTATGCCCAAGCATTAAAATCTGCAATTCTTGTGGTTTCCAGAACTCCATCTTTGGTGTCAACAAACCTGACTTTAAATGCACATATTATTTTCTTTGTGTGAAATACATTGATTTAAAAAGTGTAAAACCCTTTTAAATATCATAATTTCAACACGCGCATAATGGTTCAATAGAACGTCGCATACGCGTACTCGCGTACGCGTAGTTTATCTCTGGGCAGCATTAAATATCCATATTTGGAATCATCGTGGATATTCGGTACTATCCTATCTTTGGCCAGTCAAATGTTGTCAGAAGTTGTTTGTGACGTCACCACTCTTTGCATACAAGCACTGAACATGTGTGCCTATAATATCGCATAATTAAATATCCACATAGCTGCCAGCTCAAAGCAATCCGTGATGAACAAAATTTATTGCGGTGTTTCTACCCACACAAACAATGTATGTATTAGATGCAAGATAAAAGTGACGGAGTAATCAACCATTAGAATAAGACTAATTACTATTGGATAAATCTGAAACTTATATTGGCTACCAAAGAAATGCTTTAACCACAACACGTGCCCATGTAAGCCCACTTTTCTATGCATGACGTCTGTTACTCGTTTTATGCAACAGATCCGTGGTCAGGATATCGACGAACATTACCTTTCACCCATTCAGTGTGCATGAAAACCCGGACTTTAATCAGCAGCTTTTTATTGGTTTTATTTAACTGGCAACATTATACTGTAGTATCAAAAAGATAAACACAACGCTTGCACATGGTTATAATTATAAGTTAGCTATCTTACCAATATTTCGGTGTGATTTGAAAGTTCGTTTGATACACTTAACTCCTTCACTCCTTTTAGAAATCACCACATTTTTAACAAGCACACAAATCGGGGAAAAGATGACACAAATTGAAAGAGAAAACCGCTGAAATTCCCGCTGACGGATTTCAGCAGGTACAACTTTTGTCGTCGCTCGGAAAACTTGTTTACATACTCAGACAAATTGCAGAATATTGATCATTCGGGAAGGTGAGAATGTCAATTGGGATGTTGCTAGGTTATTCCAAGTTGATTCATAGCCGCAAGGCATGTGTCCTAGATTTGACGGAATATCGCCAGTGAAGTTACTTGTGTGTTTGTTCTTTGATATGTCACAAGTTAATAAATAGATCGTGGGCTTGCTTATTTGTCGGGTAGTGAGTTTTTTAATTGTTTTTTTTTCCATTAAGATGGACACTAGATCGGCCGGTCGAGTACTGTGACACTGATACTAGACCGGGCCTGGAAACACTGGTCCCGGTCGAGCGGTGGAGCATTAATGTCGCACACTGCTTAATTAAACATGCCGTTTGGTGTTTACAGCCACTTTGGTACAGAAGGTAGGTTAAACAGGTCGAGCGAAGTGAAAGCCCTAACACCTTTCTGACATAGCCTGGTCGTGGTTTGAACCCAGGTGCTATAGATCTATGCCCAACCGCGCTACCAGTTAGGTCATAAAGGCGCCCCAGTATACTTATGAGAGCATATATATATATATATATATATATATATATATATATATGGATAAATACACATGTACTTTAGCCCCATGATGCAGAATGCAAAGTCAGTTTAAGCACTGGAGCCCTAGTCAGTGGCTTTGTTTTAAAAACTGATTCAAAGAAAACCATGCGATTATTTACTTTGTTTACGATAAAGAAGAACGTTTCAATTATCCAGTTTGATGTGATTGCTCTTTAGTCAGGTCAATTCTATACAATCAATACCCATCCGTACTTAAATATATAAGTCATGATGTGGTGAAAGGAGTAAAGAAAAGTAGGAACAAGTAAAAACAAACAAAGCCTGCATATATAGTAACTATGCACATTAGTAATATGTACAGTCCATGTTCAAACCATCGATGTCAAATGAACAGTCACCGATCGCCTTTGGCATGAATATTCAAGTAGACTAGTCAGGACAGAGTCATTACTAATAAAGTATTAAAAGCACATATTCTAAATAATACTACATTATGATTATATTCATGGAAAAAACCTGCACAGCCATTCTTTCATAACAAGTCCAATCCTTTAAAGTTTTAACAGTACTACCATTATAAATCAATATAAATACGGCCACCGGTGCAAACCTGAAATACTGAAACCTGACAGGATAAAATTCTCCTCATTCAACAGCCCACTTTGATTTTAAAAAACGTATTTTTATTGTCTTCATTCAATTTAAAAAAATACATTTTGCTTTTTATGCATACAATTATTTGGAGAAATGATATCGCTGGGGGGGGGGAGGAGTAATCAAATAATGATCAACACTCCAATTTTGTGTTGGGGGGTATATTTACTTTATAAAATAAATTGTCCAGAATTCTAATTGCTGAGTAATATTTTGTCCATGTTGGGTTTTGGTATGTGGGGTTTTGTCCAGAAAAGACTTCTGTCCTCCATTGATATTTTACCTATAAGCAGATGAAACAAATTACTTGTATTGAATATTAAATCGAAATTAATATAATGTCATATACACTTAAGCATATGGCCAAATTGTTCGAAAGTGCAGTAGAATATAAACAGTGAAAATTGTACTGAGATATACACCATATTTCTGCATTACCAGATCTAAACAAAATAGGTTTTATTGAAATATGTCGCCAATGAACCGGCCAACAGGCAACTGAAGGTAATCAATTATAAATCCTTCATTAAAATTCACCGTTTATTGTATTTTAATTTATTCTAATAATGGATTATCCTTGTAGTTAGTTACCGTTGCTAATTGAAGTAAAATTAGTATATTTATTTCGATGTTTATTTCTCTGCCTTAAGCAAATTATTTTGATAACGGAGAAGTTTGTTTGTCGACAGTCTAACTAGTGTACGCACCGATACAGCTTCATTGAAGTAAACTTCAAAAATGGCAATATTTTCCTGGATTATAAACGAAGATCCTACACTATTAAGCCCAGATTCCATATGCGCAGTATGCGTTATGCGAATCCAAATGCGAAAGCGACAAAAATTGAAAATATGCAAACGTACGAGCGTGATTCCACGTGTTTGACTATGTATGCGATTCACGAGTGCGACAAAACGGATCGCTCCGTGTAACGATTGGTGCCAACACGAATGCGAATGGGACGGTTGAATCCAGAATTTGACGACCCGGTAGTAAGATTTGGATTCAACGTTCCGATTCGAGTGTCCAGACAAGCTTTCCTAAGAAAAATAGGTCAGAAGGTGAGACAGGTGTCCGAAACACGTGGATACGGCAATATCGCATATGCTACCGCAATGTTGCATACGCATTCGGATTCGCATGCCGCATTATACATATATGGAATCTCGGCTTTAGTATTGATATGGTAAAGGATGATCTTGTGAGTACTTGAGTGTCACGCTTATGATTATGCAGTTAACTATTTATCTTGAGTATCTGGGGGGGGGGAACAATAGTTGCACCCAAGCAAATGTTGTTGTTATTTTTACTTACAAAAAATTATCCTCCTCCACATAAATATGTTTAATAAAGATATCAATATTTATATAAATGTCTGTGAATGATTAAATGTTTTTATAAATACCCGGATAGTGGTTTTGCCATCTAAAGTGACACTCGATGGGAAGCGTAATAAATTCCACGGAACTTGTATACTGCCAACATATTTAACACGTGTTGCACCGGAAGTAATTAGTATCTGTCAAAATGTCAGCGGGTGTTTATAAAAGAAGAAGATTAGCGAATTAGCGCAGTATCACTGGTATGTTATCATTGTCAATGCAACAAGAATTATTATTTAAAATAATCTATTTGCATTCAATTGTACACAAGAAGAAAACAATACACATTATAGTAATTAATTTACACGAAATGGTACAAACTACTCCAAGATGTTTAGTAATAAATGACTTATTTTAAAGAGAATGATCAACACATAGCGTGTTGTAAACTTGAATCACGAGATAATTAAAGTACATTCAAAGTTTTCTTGAACGATGCAATCTTTAGCAACTTGCAAAATTAAACATACAGATATTATCAATCACTCTCTGTTATATATATAGTCACTCCTGTAAATTAATAGTCGAAGATTACAAGAATAGCATGCAATTTTATAAATTTATCAGGTATTAGATATAAGGTATTTCCCCATTTTCTTTATTTAACAAATCTTTAATACGCTAGAAGTTTGATTAAATTCTCCGCTGTGCAAGGGATGAATATGAAATTAAATTACTTTATTATGAATTGTTATTGTGCTACCATTTACATGGTTTGTAAAATGAACATTTGTTAGTATTTAGCTTCCTGACATTCGCAAGGACGATTAACCCATTATGACACATATTTGGAGCCCATTTAAATCTCTATTTCTTTTTAAACAGCGAGTATTAATACCGGAAAGCTCAAACTGGAAGAGAAGAATTGTTTCATTTTTTTTATCTCCAAGGAGGTATATTAGAGCAGGTGGAAACGATCTCAATGACACCGCCGCCTCTTGTGTTATTCAATGTTTGTTCATTCAAAACTGTAATTAACGTATAGCTGTGATTATTGGAATACATTACTGGACCTTAAAATCTGATATAAATTGGAAATGTTCATTATGGATAACGTATACAGCTGCGAGTTAAATACTCGAGTCCTAGTTTGGTGCATTTGTTGGCTGTGTCCTTGGGAATGCACCCCTCTGAACTACGCAGCTGTGATATCCAGCGTTCGGGTTAAGTAAGATATTAAATAAGGAACATTAATCAAATTGAAAGTATACATCTTATGCTTTTAACTTCTTTTAAACTTTGCTTTTGATGTTGCAACTGCCGCAACTGCTTTTGAAATCCGTATTGATACTACAAAGAGCGACATCACAACCAGCGCTTTTACTACTACTACTGCTACTATTAGTATTACTACTACTACTTTTGATAATACTACCATTATTATCATTAATGCGGCTATCAATACAACAAGAACGACAGAACAATAACAGCTACTACTACTACTATTACTACTGCTACTATTATTACTACTACTACTGCCGCTGTTACCTCCCCGCACAATCACCACAATTGCCATTTACACCAATGTCTTCCCAACAAAATGGACAGCGAGTCCTTCGGCGATAAATCCAGGACAACCCTGAGGAAGACGTCACACATGCTCACCACGTGCATGTTGCTAATGGTGTCCACCGTGTTCCTCATGTGCAAAATGCCGAGACATGCATCCAAACTGTATCGAGACTATCACCACTACTAACTTGAGGCCTGTGTTCTCACCCGCTAACAGAACTTTCAAATAATAATAATAATAATAGTAATATGTGATATTTATATAGCGCCCTATTCAGCTATACAGCTGCTCTAAGGTGCTTTACAGTATTATTATCCCTGACTCAGACCTGTTCTAAACCAGCACAAATCTCAACTACCATTAAAAGCGCAAACGTTAATCGAATACATAACCATCTCGCTCTGTCAGGTTCTCATTTTGATGGTTGAGCGAACCAGTCGTCACATAACAGCATTCCAGTTCCTAGAGCCTCGAACCCGCGACCCTTTGGCTACGAGTCCTATGCTCTAACTAACTTCGCCATCACGGCTCGATAAATGGTCTACTAGCTCAGTTTCGCGGTGAACTACTTTCTCTTCACCGTTTCCAGACGTTCTTTCCGACTTGAACTCTGCCTCATGGACATGAAGATCCATAAGAGCAGCAATCTAATCCGTTGTACACGAGGGCTGAAAAGTGCAGCCGTTTAAGTCACCACTCAACGTTATGATCGTTCGTATCATACATAATATGTG
The DNA here is from genome assembly GCA_025642065.1 of Paralvinella palmiformis. Lineage (NCBI taxonomy): Eukaryota > Metazoa > Annelida > Polychaeta > Terebellida > Alvinellidae > Paralvinella > Paralvinella palmiformis. The sequence goes on along the minus strand of JAODUP010001087.1, from coordinate 49,517 downwards.
GAGGATTCATTAGCTGACCGCCTCCTTTGTAAATATCACGGCCTTTTTGTTCTTCTCATTTTGTTTTCGTTATTAATCATTTTTAATTATTATTATTACTGTTGTTAATCTTCTTCTTTATTCTTGATTATTTTCGTCGTTGTTCTTGTTGCTACTTTTGCTGTAGGTGATGCCGATGCTGCTGCTGCGGATGATGATAATAGTGACGTTCTTGTTGTTGACTTGTGACCATTATCGTTGTTGGAGAGATTGTTATATATTTCCATTTGAGTTATTGTTTACATAATCAACGTACCGCATAATAAACTGCTGAGGTGATATTTTTTGGTGTTTTGTTTTTGTATGTCGGTGACGGGCCAGTCACTATTTTGGCGCCGCGTTCAATTAGCTAGATCCATCTGCGCATATCATCAGATCCTTAATAGCGATCTGTGATGATTTGCTTGGCTCGGCGCTGGTGAAGTCTCCAATCAAACCAAAGCCTACGAGGTAATAAGAAACGAGGCAGAATGAATGATAATAATGCAACAAGTACGCGGATGCTGGTAATTCCGAATACGCTGACACAAGGTTAAGAACACTGGACTGTTGCCCAGAAAGAGCTACCAATCGACAGGTCATTTATGGCGGTTGTATGCTGTCATTCGGCTTAAAAACCTCTTCTCTCATAAATGGCTCCGTTTTGGGCGATGAGGAAGTTATACCGAATATCGTCTAGCCCGCTACATATTGAGCAGTTTGATTAAAATATTAATTGGAACTGTTTTAAACATTGTATCTGACACGTATGTCGTGTCATTTACCGTCTATATGATAAATATATAGTTAAAGTCATGCATTTATAAAATTGTTGATAAATACATTTCAATGATTGGAATGAAACGTTATACAGCATTAACTACGAGATGAATGAATGTTCTTAAGCTCACGGGAGAGTTACCTGATGTTCGTCTGGAAAAGAACATCGGAAGCTATGAGCTCACAAACATTTTCTAATTTTCAACTCTAAGCGAGCCATTAAACACAGATTTATAGCCTGTTTCGCTTATTTTGAACTTAATTGCTACCAGCTAATGCACGAATCTCAATATATCTCATTCGAGCGTTATTACTATCAGTTAAAGCTGGAAGCTCAAGATAACTCAATCCACCCATTGTGAATGTGACCAGTGATACGATTAACGATCTAAGATTATGTTGAATGAGTCAACCCTAGCTAAGCAGTTCTGAACACATTGAATTTTTAGAATATGCTTAGATGCAATGTTATAACAAAAAAGTTGCAGTAATCAAGCCTATTAGTAATCTATGCTATAGCCATGGTTTTGGCGACAGAGAAATGTACCGTCTAATACGGCGAATGTCACGAATATGTTAGAAACAGCAACGACATGTCAGAGAAATATGTTTTCTGAAATTAAAATCTCTATCAAATGTAACACCAAGATTATGTACATTGTCTGATCATGTGATTTTATGACTAAGGACGTTCGTAGGGAAGAAAAGAATAAGTTTGCTGCGTTGTCTGGATGTATCTATAATGATGAAATCTGTTTTATTGGTATTGAGCCTACATTTGTTGTTTGTCATCTAACCAGAGATATCACGGAAAAGAATTGCAGTGTGCATTAATTAAATCATGAGCGGGCAGAGAAACCAGAGTTGACGAGGATTGTGAGAGTTGTTGGAGATCATGTCAGATTCAGCTTTATTCATGAGTGTATTGCAGAAATGGTACTGCTTAGTATATCTAGAGCTGTTAAGTTGTGTGCGTGATTTCCTCCGTATGCGTTTCGAAATAGTGGCAACGTACTTTGGCATTCATAATATCAGGGGATATCCAAGGTACAGGTTGTTCAACTTTTACGGATTTTGATCTAACAGGTCCGTATTTGTCGAGTAAAGTTTTAAGTGCGGTTTGGTATTGTTCACATAATTGTGATAAATAAGCTTTAGAGTTGGTGATAAGTTCATATTTTACTATGTCATCATTAAATGCAAGAATGTCTATGCTGTGAGTATACCGATAAAGAATGTTACACTGGATTATGCTTAAATTGTAATTATGCTATAACAGTGAAATGATCCGATAAACCATCTGTGGCAGTTAGTGTTTGATCATAGTCAGGTGTAGAACGAGTCATTAGGAAATCAAGTCAGTGACTATGAATCTGTGTGGCTAAAGAAACGTGTTATTGTAAGTCAAAAGTTGGTAAGGTTGAAAAACCAAGATGAATAAAAACTAAGTTTTCTAGTAAATCATGAAAGTCAGCAAAGAAGGATGAAGTTATTTCAGGATGGCGATAGAGACATAGGAAGTTCCCAGTAAATGAACAGTTCGAATGTACAATGCAGACAGCCTCATAACTAGAAAGATCTGGATAGGATAGGATTTTACTTGACATATGACACTGAAAAAAAGAAAAATAACAACAACAAAAGCCAGTGAAAACCAGGAGTGACCAATCTTCTTTACTATCGCGCACCATTACAGAAATGTTTGAAGCCAAGTTATACTTTATAATTAATACATTATAGTATGCACAACATATAAAATAAGCATAACTCGGTGAAATGCTGGGATAAGTAAACAACTGTAATTACAATAATGATGAAATATTATGGGAAAACAACGGAGTGTTATAGAAAGCATACGACCTGATGCAACATCTATAGCCCGAGTTTTAGTCTATCTATAAACATGGCGGGCAGCATTCGCTGGCCATTGTTTGTTAGTAATCCTCACACGTTTGACTCTATCACACGCTCTCTCAGATTGTCGTTGGGAGAAACCGTTCCAGCCAGGGCGCGGCGAAGGCGACCATGGTGACCAAACTTCCCAAGGTGTCCAAACTGGCCATGGTGACCAAAATGACCAAGGTGACCAATATATCGAGGGCGTCCAAGATGTCCATTGTGTCCACGGTGCCCAAGGAGATGGCTGATACATTATTGAATTGTTACCATTTTAATCATTTATGATCAAAAGAAAACGTCCTGTTACCTTTATGTAAATATTTCATAGTGGTGCTCGTAAACAGCCGATTGAACAGTAATATAAATTTGTTTGTTTACCGTAGACTTAGGCGTTCTACGTACACAGGAGTCAGTACCAAGAATAGTTAACACCGAGACAGCCACAAACAGTAAAATCTTAACGGCCAACATCTAAAAATGAACAGTAAATGCTAAATCCGCGAAGTCTAGGTAAAGACTATAACTTTATATAAATTACAAAACAGTTATATCAATAAATATGATGTTTTCTCTTTTCTTTTCCTTCTTAAAGTGTATAATTGTTACAGTGTATTTTTAAACCAACACTTTAGCTAGATAGTTACACGATAGTGTACTTCTTTAAGTGATAAGTGTCATATCCTGGACCCACTGAACAGCAACAACACGAGAACAACAACAAATATAATAATAACAGCAATAATAATAATAATAATAATAACAACAACAACAACAACAACAACAATAATAATATCTATAATAATAATAATAATGATGATGATGATGATGATGATGATGATGATGATTATGATGCTGATGATGATACTACTACTACTACTACTAATAATAATAATAATAATTATAATAATAATAATAACAATAAGAATGTAATCTAAAACTAATTTCACTTACTGTCAAGAAGATGATCAATAACAAGAACTAAAGGTCTTAGTCAGATACAATGGCCAGGGATCAAATATTATGAAGTAGTCTGCTGGTTGTAGTGTCTATGAAATGTATATCACATCTACTCAAATCCTGTTGCCCCACGTGAATCACCAAAATTTCCACTGACTCAGAACAAAAATTAACCTTTTCACTTGATTTGCACACTTCGTCCTTACTGTATATATATACAACAAAGTATATATATATATATATATATATATATATATATATATATATATAACAAAGTCAGTATATTAAGTCGGTTTGAAGGTGTTTCTTAGGTGAATAGTTAAATACACGAAATTAATTACTCGGTGTACGTGACTTGCACACTTGTTATAAGTATTTATTTTACCCGATGAAACTTCTGTGTGTTTGCGTGACTATCTTCACACACACACACACACACACACACACACACACACACACACACACACACACACACACACACACACACACACACACACACACACACACACACACACACATGCGCGCATGCACCCACCCACCCACTTACACACGCACGCACACACAAAGTTTTCCAAAGCTGACAACAATAAAATATATAGTACATGATCTAATTGTTAGCACAGTTAGCCACATGGCTCTACCAGATGGGTTCAAACCTCAGTAGTGCTATGTCTTAATGGTATTCGAAAAACAAACAGCTAAATTTACAACATAGTATAATTATATCAAATACAACCGTTATATTAACAGTAGGATTTTATAATGAGTAGCACAAACCGAAGTCTGACATTATTAAGTACTTAACAAAACCTAAATAACAGTAAATATACATCAAACAGACCAGAAGATTTCACGCGACAAGATATACATCTTCCACCTACAAACAAGCTCCTTTCACTGAACGAATATATGTCTTTCTCGGGATAATACACCAACCAATTAAATGAAACACATATATATCACCCATTTTGTTACATCTTTCATATTATATACTTAAAACCATTGACCTGAAAGAAAACTAGACCGAGCAGTTAGTGATGTTTGAATGGGCCGCCATGACCAAACAGCGATGACTTCCGGTAGTGGCATAAAGCAACGTTGACGCGGCTGTGGTTCGAGTTTTTAAACAGTTATTTTAAATGTGTTCCTTATACTTACCGATGGAAAGATTTTCCTTTTGTATTACTTTTACTCCCGCGGCTTATGCAACCAACGACACAACAATAATTCACCATGTTTATAATCCCGATTTTGCAGTCTGCGTTCCTTTTTTCCACGACCGGATGTTGGGACATGTTTGCCTTCAAATGGGTGGCCCTGATCGGTCTAGTATTCTTTCTGGTCAATGCTTAACACCATTTACACACGTAAAATAAACCTTTTCTAAAAACAAATACATTGTGAAATAGACATCCCTCTCTTCATCGGCCTGCCTTAACACATCGGTTAATCACCGTTTAACACGTAAATCATTCCCATAATCTAAACTACAGCTAGCTATTGGCAAACAACAAGATGGTGTTAAGTGGATAACGTAAAAGACGGGAAATATGACAGGCTCTCGATGTAATGGTACCGGAATATTTCTCGGATAGTTCAGCTATCAGATAAGTAACACCAGTGAAATTAGTGTATATTGTATATTATATAACATAGATTTAATTTATATTTGTATAAGTTGATTATTTTTAGTTGTTTTGTATTTCTTCTGTTTTCTTTTTTTATCGATCATTTGACGCCCCTATTTTGTAGCCCATTCCAGTGTTTACGCTATGAACCCGATATTTGGTTGTGTGTGTTAATGGTTGAGCGTTGGTGATTTCGTTGTTGTGTAACCACCAAGATTTCATTTCCACATATTTCTTTCTAATATTTAGATAATGAATTATACTAACGTATGGTGGTAATACCATTTGTTTGGCGATGCGTCCACGTAATGGAAAGCATCTAAGGCAGATGGATTATGATGCAAGTAATTTTATAACTCTACCAATAACACCACATAATGGCACAGCTGTACAACATATAAGTATTGGTCTAATACATTGTCAGTCGATCTATAATATGGATATCGATGCTCTTGTCATTACAGAGACTTGGCTAACTGGTAATGTTTCAGACCATAACATTGTTGGAGAGGTGACTCTAGCTGGATAGTCGTTAAATTCATTTGCGCTTTTAGGCTATGTCTTTTGAAAATTACCAACTGAATTTTGTATCTGGAGGTAAGTTTTCAAATGGTGATGGAAAAACTATGATATTTGATGACTTTTTACAGGGAGTGAGTTCCAAAGAGTAGGGATAGCAACTGAAAAAGCACCAGTCCCAGGATGAGTTTTAACCACGCGAACAGAAAACAAGTGAAAACCAGATGAATGCAGTCCTCTAGGCTTAGGTGCTAGCATGGGAAATAGACACGAACGTTCTTCGGAAGAAAGAGTTTGGTAGGCACTGGTACAGAGTTTGAAAATGTTGCGAGATTGAACAGAGAGTCATTGAAGTAATTTCAGGAGTGGCACAGAATAATAAAAACGAGAAGACCGTGTGACAACCCTATAGCTAAGCAGTTCTGAACACACTGAAGTTTTAGAATATCCTTAGATGCAATGTTACAAAAAGAGAGTTGCAGTAATAAAGCCTACTGGTAATCTGTGCTATAGTAATGGTTTTGGAGACTGAAACAGAAATATAGCGATTAATACGTTGAAAGTCACGAATATGTTAGAAACAACAGCGACATGTTAGAGAAATTTGTTTTCTGAAATTAAAGTCGCTATCAAATTTAATCCCAAGATTACGTATAGTGTCTGATGGTGTGATGCTATGACTAAGGATGTTCGTAGGGAAGAAATGAGTAAGTTTGCTGCGGTCTCTGGATGTATCTATAATGATGAAATCTGTTTTATTGGCATTGAGCCTAACGTTTGTTGTTTGTCATCTAACCAGAGATTTCACTGAGACAGTCACCTAGTTGCTTAAGGGAAAGATCAGTATGTGTGATAGATAAAGATATGTATACATGGGTGTCATCTGCATATAAATGATGGTCTAATTTGTGGATGTTAATTAGAGAGTTTAGTGGTGTGGTATACAGAGTAAAAAATAGCCGTCCAAAACAAAGCCTTGGGGAACACCGCAAAATAAAGGCGCTGCCTTTGAAAAACAGTTTCTTATTTTTATTGACTGAAACCTATTTATTAAGAAAGAGCGCATTCATGTGAGTGTTCTGCTCAATATGCCATACCAATCCATAGAAGAACGGAATCAATTATATCAAAAGCTGCTGATAAATCTAATAGTGTTAGTGCTGTGACCTTTACTTTGTCCATGTTTAGTGATATGTTGTGATATGAACTTTCAGTAGAGCGGTTTCTGTAGAGTGAAATTGTTTGTAAGCAGACTTTCAACGTTCAAACGACAGCATACTACTTTTTCTAATATTTTAGATATGAAAGATAGACTAGAAATAGGTCTATATCTATCTAGGTAATTGGCTGGTAATGGCGGTTTCTTGAGAAGAGGGTTTACATGGGCATGTTTCAAATGAGAAGAGAACACTCCAGAACTTAGTGATAGATTTATCTTAGTAATTGGAACAATTAGTGTGTGAAGACAAGATTTTAGCAGAAATATAAGGATAGGAACAAGTTCACAAGACATATAAGGGGATGATGAAATCAGTTTAGAAACTTCAGTAAGTGATGCCGGTTTAAACACTGCACAAGGGTGATGTGCAACTGGAAAATCAATATTTCAATTATAAACACAACCTGGAAAAGAAGCACGAATTTGAGTGATCATTTCCTTAAAATGTCTGTAAAAAGAATTGCAGAATGAATTAATCGAATCATCAGCGGGCACAGAAAAAGAAGCCTTTCTATGGAGAGTCCTATTTATACAGTTCCAGAGTTGACGTGAATTGTGAGAGTTGGAGATCCTGTTCCTATAAAAGTCAGATTTAGCTTTATTTATGAGTCTATTGCAGAATTGGCACTGTTTATTATATGTAGAGCTGTTAAGTTGTGTGCGTGATTTCCTCCATATGCGTTCTAAATAGCGGCGACGTACTTGGGCATTCATAATATCAGGGGACATCCAACGTGCAGGTGGTTCAACGTTTACGGATTTTGATCTAACAGGTCCGTATTTGTCAACTAAACATTTAAGTGTAGTGTGGTATGTTCACATAATTGTGATAAGTCAGCTTTAGGGTTGGTGATAAATTCAGATTATACTATGTCATCATTAAATGCAAAAATGTCAATGTTGTGAGAATATCGATAAAGAATATTTCACTTGGGGTCAACTGGATTATGCTAACATTTTATTTCTGCTATGAAAGTAAAATGACCCCATTTACCACATGTGGCAGTTCGTATATGAAAATAGTCAGGTATAGACCGGGTTATGAGGAGATCAAGGCAGAGACCATGAATGTGTGTGGAGAAAGAAGCGTGTTGTTTTAAGTCAAAACAAGCTAAGATCTCATTATGTGTAGGCGCAGACTGTGTATCCAAATGAAGGTTGAAATCACCAAGTATGACAAATTCTGGATCAACAGTAACTACACTTTCTAGTAAATCATGAAAGTTAATAAAAAAGGATGAAGTTAGAGAAGATAGAAACAGAACATAATCATAGCTTCGAAACTAGAATAGATTTGGGCAGAGAGGGACTTAAAATGTATTGGATCCCAGAAAGCTAACACCACCTCCACGTCCAGAATGACGTGGTTCGTGGTAAAAAGAAAAATCAGGAGGGCAGATATAAAAAATATTAGAGGTTGTGTCATGAGGACTCGGCTATGTCTTAGTGAGGATGAGAATATGCAATATCTGAGATATTACCAGGTCTGAAATACTGGCTGATTTGTTTTCATAAAGGTAGCTAAGCGGATACTTTGCGGGATAGGAAGGCTTGAATCCATATGGATGCCACCTGCTGGTACTGCACAAAGAGTTGAAACAATATTCCCCAGCCTTCCCCTAATCTTCACACCATCCACCTCATACAACATGCACCTCGTCGCTTAGTTACCATTATCATTCTGTATAACATATCTCAGCCGCCTCAACTGATTCATCTTAACAACTTCAGTCAACAGTTCAAGCCGCAATCTTTCCCTCAGTTATACATTTGGTACCTTCTCATCCTATTTGCATATTGTGTCTGTTTAAAATATAGCACCCTCCGCCCATACACACTTACCTGTAATTTGTAGAAGATATCTTTAAATGTGTATATGTGTGAGTATTTAGTACAGCCTATGGTTACTACATCTGAAACATATGACTGAAAGGCAAACTCTCAGGTAAATAAATAGTCAAGAAATAGAATTGTGGGATTCAAACCGGTGATGTGAAAGTTAGCATCACAACGTCTTTTTTACTGTTCTGTTCAAGCTTCTCTGATAACTAAACTGGATCTTAATGTTAACTCTTTCTGTAGATTGTGTTATAATATATATAATAATGCATGTTTATATAGCGCCAGAACCAGGTCACCCTATTCTGGGGCCCTGTACTGTTTTATTATCCCTGATTCAGACCCGTTTCCATTCAACACACGTCTCAATTCACATGGGAACATACAACGCATGCTGCCATTAAAGGCGCAAAGCGTTTCTCAAACACGTAGCCATCACTTCCTGTCAGGTTCTCATTTTTATTGATGAGTGAACCAGTCGTCACATGACGGCATTGCAGCTCCCGGAGCTTCGAACCCGCTACCCTTTGGCCATGAGTCCTACATCTTTCCCTATCAAATGATAGTTATATGCGGTTAGCCTAGGTATCGAAATACCACGAAATACTACCTATAACTAGGTATTAGCACCATGGTTTTGCTTGTGGCATGATGTGGTATTCAGTAATGAAACCTTCTTTGGTATAAGTTGTGATATTTCGTGGTATTTCGATACCTAAGGGCACCTGGTTTATGGCTGGAAGTATTACGGCTCTCGATGTAATGGAATGCCACCGAAATATTTATCGGTTAGTTCAGCTATCAGGTAAGTTACACCAGTGAAACTGGTGTATTTTGCATATTATTTAAATTAGATTAAACGTATTAGTATGAATTGATTATATTTAGTTATTTTTATTTCTTGTGTTTTCTTTTTAATCGATCATTTGATTATCGCCACTCCTGTGTTTACGCTAAGAAACCGGTTTTTGGTTGAGTGTGTTAATTGTTGAGATATGTTGACTTCGTTGTTGTGTTATCACTATAATTTCTTTTTCACTTATTTCTTTCTCATATTTAGATAATAAATTATACGAAAGACATGTCGGTACTGGTTCTACCATATTCGTTACCTTCGCCGTATTCGTCGTTGTAGGAGATGCCAGTTGTTTACGGATGTGACGTCATGAAGTTTGGTCCCGCGTGCACTGGTAGGCAGAAAACATCAATGGCGGACGATAACAAATCAATCTAGCGTGAAAGAAAAAAATGTCCGATTATGTTGTTAAGTTAACAGTTCAGGCCAGCGAGCGTTATCTGACAAAGCTTAGATATCGGCAGGACACTTGTGCATTGCCTGATCACTATTGTTTGGCAGACGGTTGGGTTGACGACCCTTTATTGTGGCTCGAGATAGGCCTCCCAGATATTTATTTCTATTTGATATAATGTGGAGACACCAGGACAATTCACACACGAGTTGTTAAAGGCATATAAATCGTCGAAAGCCTACGAATACGTAGAAAGTGGTCACCGTTTGCCAACATAGTTAATGATAAGTCGCCGTATTGCTTTTAAAAATGAAACTCATCGCAACCTCTGTCACAATTTTGTGACAAGCGACATCAGCCCTGGGCTTATTAGAAGAAAACTGAAGGAGCAGTTTATTGTGCCCACTGCACATTTATGGCAAGGTGTGTTTCTATTCCCTCCGCCCCCTATGATTCTTTGTAAGGTAACTATAAATTATTAAATAACGAAGGTATAAATAAATGCTGCATTATGTTAAGTTTATATTTTGAATAAATAAGGTACCTAAGGCTAAGTTTACAACATCAACGAAAACGTGTGCTACTTATTCATACAGGAATGTATGGAGAGAGACCCTTCCGAGCAACAGCTCCCAGGTTGTGGATCGAGTTGCCAAACCACAATAAACTAGCAGCAAGTAAAGACATATTTTGTAAGGTTCTTAAAAACCCATTTATTTAAATTGGCGTATTTATAATATTAAACCAGGTTATTATGTATAAAATGTATTTGATATATATGAGCTCAGAATATGTTTTAATTGTGGTTTAAATGTTAAGTGCCTTAGAGCAATTTCAGTTGAATAAGGCACTATATAAAATACTACTACTATTATTATTATCTTCTGGACCTGTCTACTGCATTTGATACAGTTGACCATAATGTACTTTTGTTTATTTTAATGGTTTTAATCCTATCTGGAACAAAGCTCTTAGAAAGTGTCTGTTCATGGTATTTTATCTGATGTTCACGTTTTGTTATCTGAAAGTGATATATGCTGATGAATATTGTATTGCTGATATTCGGTTATTGATTTCTGAAAATTTTCTAAAACTAGATAATAATAAAACAAATATTATATATTTGGCATCAATGCATTGTGTTAAATCCCTATAAATAACAGCATTACTGATGGGTGAATATTCGATTACCCTAATGGGTCAGTAACAAATATACTATAGGGGCTATTTAAAAAAAATTGCATTAGCAGGTATGAACATGTCACATCAGTATGCCAAGCTGCCTACTTACATCTTAAGAAAATCTGCTGTTTAAAAGTATTCTTAACACAAGAAGCACTTGTAATTGTAGTCCATGCCTTTGTTACATCTTGTATAGACTAATGTAACTCCCTGTTATACGGCATATCTGATTATAACATTAATAGACCTTCAGCGAATTCAGAATAGTGCAGCTCGCATAATGACAAATACTCAAATATATGATCATATCGTCCCAATTCTTCAAAATCTACATAGACTACCCCTTAGACAGCGTATTTATTTCAAGATTTTATTAATAATTTATAAATCTATCAATCATATGGCGCCTGAATACCTGTGTGAACTTGTGTCCATTGGAAAGTTAATAGCCCAAAATTAAGCCCTCCAGTATTGTGTGGATTGAGCATTTAGGGTTTCAGCGCCCACTTTGCAGAATTTGCTGCAGGCAGATATTAGAATTGTTTCATCTCTTGAAACTCTTTAATCTATCCTAAAAACACACCTGCTTAAAGTTGTTTTCATAGAAAAAGAATGAATATTGTTTAAATCTCTTGTAGGGTTTTTACAGACACATTATTAGGGGGAATTATTGTACAGTACCTTTAAATGACTCCTGCCAGTAATGGTGCTTTATTAAATATACATTATTATTATTATTATAACTTCTAGACTAGGCTAACAAAGACGTCCGTGCTCTTTAAACCAGAAAATATTGATTTAAGCAAAGCAATGACAAATTTATGCCATAATTGTCATAAAATTTGTTAATGAGATTCAAATAATCTTTCTTTCTTACATAAACACACACACAATATATATATATATATATATATATATATATATATATATATATATATATATATATATATATGACTCATGCCTAAAATATAAAATAAATAAGTGGCAATTTCCAGATATCATATGAATGATACAACTACACAATATTGGAATCAATAAGTATATTAATTTTCTTATATTTCACTTTCAGTCATATAATAATAATCTAAATGTAAAATAGTCTGGTGTGTTTCTGAATAATAGCACCCATTAATATGCTATGATATTTGTTTAATGTGCATGTAAATACTTTTTAGTAATAATTTATCATATATAAGTACATGTTTGTTGAAGTCTATAGTATGATTGGCAGTATAGTATCACCCTCTACTGTCAATTCTGACAGGTTCCCTCATTGTCCATCTTAATATATTAAGTTATGGTCACTAATTTTGTCACAAGGTATTTCTAGCAGATAAAAACTATACATGCAAATTATTATTATTGGTATAAGCGGTCGAAGAAGGTTTTAGAAGGATATTTTATGGAGAGATTAGCCATTGTTAGACATTTTGTCCTGAAAGGCTGATAAAGTACCTGCCGACGTTATCTTATCTGTGTCTTCGAGTTTTGTTATTTACTAAGATTTGACGGAATGGTGTACATGGTAATTAAACGTTGGCTGGAACTGTTTATTATCGGAGAGTTGTTTGAGGAAATGAGTAGAGAAATGTCGATGACCAGCCGACCAGAGGATTACTTATGTAACTTATTGTTAATTAAATTGTGCATTCTTTAAATACCTTTTGTCTATCTTACTTTGAGGTGTTTTCCACTTATACTACTACCCCCTATATATATATATATATATATATATATATATATATATATATATATATATAGTGGGTCTACATACAACTCACAGTGAACTCAGCGAATTCATAGTACCCAGGATAAGTACATTACATAAAATCATTTCTGATATAGTCTAGTCATAGTAAACCTGTTTATGGCATCAAGTGTTATAAGCAGATTGTTGCAAAAGTTGAGTGAACACGAATGTGCACGTTATGACTGATCGATTTATGAATTAAAACGCTGTATATTAGTGCATCTTTAGAAATAATAATTCGTTATGATTTGATCAGTGATTTAAACAGCTTAGGTCAATCTTTTGTGCAAACTTTACAAATTGGTTCATGTCAGCCTATGCAAATATATATATATATATATATATATATATATATATATATATATATATAATGGGTGGTGCCTTCTGTTAATGATGGCAGCATTACATTCATGGAGGTCGCACGCCATGTACCATGTGATACCCGTTGATGAATGTGGGGTATGCTTATGGGGAGAGAAGACAGACAGCCACACTGTCCCTACAAGAACGTGTTTGTAGTTTGCCTCACGTCTACCGTTTTATAACTGGTGTGACACCTGGAATATGGACAACATTACCCCCGTGACAAGACATGATTACCCAGGAAAAAAGATACTGCTAATCTTCTCTGTGTGACGGAAACAGGACACCATTTGGAGAAAGACAGCTCTATTTATAAATAATTTCTTGAGAAGTTGTAACCGGAGTGTTAGCTCCGGTGGCCTAGCGCTTAAGCACCCGGCACTTGGTGCCAACGGTCACAGGTTCGAACCCCGTAAGAGGTCGAAACTTTTCCAGAGATTAATTTCTCGACTCACAACATCGTGGGTGGATGACCACGTTAAATTGCGCTGCCGTCTCAACTGAATTATTTAAAATAAAGGGGGACGTTAAAAACCCACTGAGGACGTAAAGCACTCTGGTGATGACCACCTTCAGAGTATTTCGGTTCCTTCTTTCCATACTGCTCCCCTGTGAGTGGTGGGGTAGGTGGTTTCTCAACCACTCGAAAGCCTGGGAATTCTCCCCGAACAACAAAGCCTAACCGGAGAATACTCCATTATTACGTGACATCAATAGATGTCCCGAACCAGGCACACAATTAGCTTTATGTTGATGAACGCCATGAGTGATCCGGAAAAACCATGCCTAATTCATCTGGATTAAATGAGGCTAAAATGGAGAAATGGCAGAATCTGAAAATAGTTACAGTAGCCAGATGGCGTGAGTGAGGGAGTGAGTCAGTCAATCAATTAGTTAGTCAGTCATTATATCGTTTAACCTCTGCGATGATAACACCACTAAGGAAACGAGACGATTAAATCCAGATACGATATCTCCTTCACAGACGCAGGTAAAACTGGGATTCGATTCTCCGCACACACCAGGATACACATCCTGAATCGCGAATCGACTATGATAAATGGCATTTTTCAACAATATAGCAACCGCTATCCTAGATCCTAATAAACAGAATAACACTCTTGGTGGGATTCATCCGGATTCCCTCTTCCCCGCCGACCTCGTCTTCCTGAAAGAAGATGATGGACGTGGGATCCAGATAGCATCGAATATATCCATGCAAGAGTCTTGCCATTCAAGATTAATCCTGAATAATGTTTAAATCTGATTTACTTTCGGGGCTGGCCACATTCGGGACATATGAGCGAGATCCGTCTGTCCAAAGAAACGGTTTCGATAAACACGGGCATGAGTCAGATTCGAAACCACGACGATTCTTATGGAAAAAAATATGCGAGATTATTTGATAATTATGATATGTTTTTGGTTTATTGGTAATATCTCCAACTGATAAGAGATAACACATCTTAGAAACGGTAGAGCGTTTGATCACAGATCACTACCACCCGTGTTCGAACCTTGGCGTGGGCATATCTGAAGGGTGTTTCATCTTTGACTTCGCTTCATTATACTTGCAGGTCGCTCGGCCCATTTAGCCTACCATGTGCACAAAAGTGGCCGTAAAACATCAATGTTCATCATCATCATCATCATCTTTGCCAAGAGATGTTTCTGTGATTAGAAACTTGCTTCATAAATCTAATAATTAATTATTGTGTTAAGATCTTGTTGATAGGTTTATTTACGCATTGTGCGAGACTACTACTACTACTACTATTACTACTGCTGCTGTCTCATATCTCTGTTTTGGGGATGTTTCCCTAATGAGTCACACATCTGCCATATATCCCAAATGTGATCACCGTCTAGACTGAACAAACTAATCAACCAATTACTACTACTATTAATAACATTAAATCGTTTTAATAACGTTATTCTATCCGTGTAGATTCTTCAGGCCATAATAATAAGCCATAAAAGACACATTTTAAATTTGTTATTATATAAATCTTGGTAGAAAACTCTGTTCTGGATATTGTTAGTAATCAATCTCCGGATATTGACGTCAGTTACCAATGATTGATTGTGCTTAATGAAACTAGTAATTAAGTCTGTGATTGGAGACGTGTCAATGTATATATATATATATATATATATATATATATGTGTGTGTGTGTGTGTGTGTGTGTGTGTGTGTGTGTGGTGTTTTATAAAGATAGTTAAGGCGCTGTTGATCACCTGTACTTGAATCACATGTAACTGCCCTGCAGGTACTGCCAGATAATTAAATCGTTTCGCATTGACGATCGATTGAATGAAGGAAGGAAGGAAGACACGAGAGGGTGAATTGTTTGTTTACCATCGAGTCAGTTCTAGCCTGAGTCACATGGTCAAGTAGCTACTTCCTAAGGAGATGAGACGTTCAAACAGAAGGCTTTTAAAGCCTGTAACATCCGATAGATACAGACCGCACTGAGATTCGACCCCACGTTCTCTCTCTCTCTCTCTCTCTCTCTCTGTGTGTGTGTGTGTGTATGTGTGTGCTAAACTGCATCCCGCTAACTGCACCACGTGACATCCCAAAAGAAGACTGCCCCCGGCCCGGAACACAATGGTCGTAAGACCTTACCTCCAGGTGTCGGCCAAGAGATCAACCCCCGTCCTCTGACAATCATACAGATCCCACACAAATAGTGGGAACATACAATGCATAAACACACACACACATACACACACACACACACACACACAGGGACGACAGGAAGCTAGCACTAAGCCAGTAACACGTAAGTCGGCTCCCGAGGCGCACCAGCTCGCAGTTGGGCCGCGCGTGCTATGGATATAGGAAGTGACATCCAGCTGATACTAGCCGTGCTACTCCGTTGTCTGTACGCCGTACACGCCTCCAGAGGAGGTGGTAGAAGAGACCAATCAGCCAGACACGAGGCCGTCAACGCTCGAACTGGGAATGGCTCACTCAGGTAAGCTTCGCCCGTGATCTTTACCAATAGGTCGATAACGGCGTGTATCTGTGTCAGCCATCGACTCGTTGTCAACTAGGTCAGCTGGTAGTAAACCGGGGCAATGCTCTCATATATATATATATATATATATATATATATATATATATATATATCGGCTACGGGATGGAATAGACAATAACCCGCCAGAACGCATGGGAATATTGTTGGCCAGACATAGCATTCCATCGGGCGATGAGAGGTGCCTCGATGGCCTAACTGGTAGCGCGGTTGGCCGCAGATCTATAGCACCTGGGTTCAAAGCCCGGCCAGGCTATGTCGGAGGGATGTTCTGTATTTTGCTTAGCCTCATTACTTTTGAAGGTCGCTCGGCACATTTAGCCTACCTTGCGCACAAAATTGGCCATAAAACAGCCGAAATGTTTGCCAGGTGACACTTATGATCGTAATCGTAACACACTGGCCGAGCTTTTATTTCTTTCGACTATCATCTGATTGGAGACAGCAATTAGTGGCTTAGTTGGAAGTCTACCTGTGCCGCTGTGCCATGCCAATTTTGCGCCGCCTATATCAGTTGTTTTCGGTGCCAAAACGCGTATTGTTTCATCGACCGTAAAGACACGGTGCGGTGTGTTTCGATTGATTAATGACTAATTGTCGCTGTGGAATACCTATTGGCTCGTTGACCATACAACGTCTATCTGCCGAGAAATATCCATCATAGTTAGACTGGCAGCGTTTCATTATCTTATATGATGTGTGTTATCTAATAGTACTTTACGGAGCCACCTCATAAAATATACTTTGTTGGGGATGGAGGAGTAGGTGTACATATTCCATCCGTACTTGTCGCCATCTTTATGTCCTGCCATCACGCGCCGATGTCAGCGAGTGAGTGAGTGAGCGTGTCAGTGAATAAGTGCGTGACTGAGTGAGAATGACTGAGTGTGAAATTATCCTTGTTAAGGGATGTTTCATATCCACAATGCGAACATTTGACAAAAGAACACATGATGATGAATGCTGATTATACTTGAGAGATCATAGGTTGCAGATAATAATCAGCTTGTATGTACACGCGTGCACGCACACACACACACACACACACACACACACACACACACACACACACACACACACACATATATATATATATATATCCAGACAGCCAGATATATAGACATATACACTAGTTAATAATAAAGCAGTGAGGAAAGCGCGCGCAGCCTATCCTGACACTTGACTAATATTAGCGATGCCGCGATTTGACAGAATATTGACTGCTATCATATGAAAACTGAGGAAGGACGTTGATAAATACGACACTGGCACACGTGGGTAGTGGACTCGTCGTGCGCGTGGAGGACCTACCTAGGCGATAATGAATACGATAGTCACAGTCACTAGCTTAACGAACGTATGGATTATTATGCCAATGGCAATCCCTAAATTTAATGTTAAAAACACACGCACACACACGATAATCCACTCAGCTGTGTTTTAAGAGGAGAATGGAAATGAAAGTAAATCGAATCGCGAAACGTTGTTTTCCTGCCTACTGTCTAGTGGCGTTCGGTGGGCAGAATGGACGAACGATGTCCGAAGTCATTGAGCGGAAGTGAGAGATGAAACAGCCTTCAGTTATAGCTGAGCCTGGATTTCAATTACGTTAGTAGGTGTGCGGTGGCAATTGGACGTCCAGTTTGGCCACGGAGCTGTCTCCCGGAAGTAAATCTAAACTGAAATCATCACTAGAAGTCTTAGACAGAGAGTGTATGTGCATGTGCGCGTGGATACGTGTGCATGTGTGCACATGTTCACTGTGATTAGATACTCTTTTTTTCCTCGAATTATGATATTCTGAAGGAGAGATAATATTTAGTATCGGGAATGGTTAATGTTATATGGATCAGTCACCTCTTATGGTGTTTGATCATGCAGTCCATGGTTTTCTAAAGTGTTTCTACCGTGTGTGTGTGTTTGTGTGTGTGTATGCGTATGTATGAATGTATGCGGGTGTGTTTGTGTATGTATGTTTATGTATGCATGTGTGTGCGCATCTGTGTATGTGTATCTATGTGTGTGCGCATATGTGTACGTGTATCTATATGTTTGTGTGTTTGTGTGTATGTATGTATGTATGTGTGTGTGTGTGTGTGCGCGCGCGCGCGCTGTGTGTGTGTGTGTGTGTGTGTGTGTGAGAGAGAGAGAGAGCTGCAGGCACCTAGAATGCTTAAAAATGTTTCCAGTTAGTGTCTATTTATAAAACAGCTATACAAAAACAACCACCACAAAACAACGACATAACATCTATCCGCTTTAAAATGGCTGAAACACGCCAGTTTGCTCACAAATTGCCTTTCATCTGACGCAATGGACAGCTTAAGCAGTGAGCCCGGCACACGAATCACAGCGCGCCCACTACTTAATTGACTGAATGGTATCAAATGCTTACATCTTAGAGAAGGATACAGCGAAGAAAAGCTTCCCCTTCGTCCTTCTTTCCCTGGCCTTTCGGTGGTTAAGCATTGGACCTTGCGGAACCGGACGCTTATTTAGCACAAAGGCGCAAATTAAGCCGGCCACATATTTCACAACGAGAAATGTTTGCTGATGTCTTGGATGCATATCGTCTTCTAGACAACGAGCGGCCGAGACAAGCCCGGGATGGAATGCCGAAGGCGCCCACAGAGAGTACAGTCTACTTAATTCAGCAAACGGTTGGTGTTAAGGCTGACATTAACCTAACAGAGAAATGCTTGGCGTGTTGACACCGAATGCTACACACTCCCGTGGGATATGACACCGAGCGGAGGAGGAAGAACGCGAAGACAATGGCGACAAAGGCGAAGCACTTTCGCGATGGATGGATGGCGGGCTATAAAGTTCCATCAACAGGCGGGAAGGGAAGTATGTCATGAATGCTTCAGCCGCGCGGTGACGGATAGGGCGTAGATAAGAAGATGGTCTAATAGATAAACCGGTAACTCTTCATCGATGTCTGTGTCGGGTTGTCTCAGCAGCGAGAACAGGGAAGACGCTTCTAGCGTCTGTCATACAAATAGTTGTGCTCTCTCTCTCTCTCTCTCTCTATATATATATATATATATATATATATATATATATATATCTTTCTCTCTCTCTACACACATACACCGAGAGAGAGAAGGGGAGAGATAGAGAGAACGAGAGAGAGATTATATATATATATGTATATATATATATATATATATATATATATATGAATTTGTCATTTATGTTAACATAATGTATACAATAATATATGATGGAAGATTATTAAATTATTTAAGCTAGAGGAAGCAAATTTAGTACTTGATCCTGTAGATGAGACGTTTGGGGAAATCCGTCTTTTTTCCATTTCCTTTTCTTGGTGTCGCCATTGTGGTACAGATAATTAGAACTATCTGATTACGGATGGATAATTTCATTATCCTTTATTCGATTATTATTCGATGGTACAGAGAAGAAATCCTCGTTCTTCGATGGCCTACTTATATCAACAGTGGTTCGATTGGTTGTCTAAATGTCGGGTTGTCTGGATGGTTTCTTGCCGTTTCATCCATCATTCTAGCATGCATGCTTTCCGTACACGATGCATTCACATGGCGCACATGTACGGAGGTGAGTAAGTGGGTGTAAGAAGGAATAAATTAATCAATCATTCACAATCCGCACAAATGAAAATCCAGCGTCCCGCCCCCTGGTGGTGGCCATCTGGATCCAGTATAAGACGATCCTTTGATAGGGACTAGGTGCTAGCGGATAACCAATCGTCGTTTCCGCAAAGGAAGAGCGACGATTGGGTCGCTGCGCCTAGGAAACCAAGGAAGCCCTACAACTACCTGCATCTAAGCTTTGATGTCGTCATGACCACGTACCTGACCCGAGTCCCGTGGCAATCGTACGTCCAGAAGGCGATTGTTTATAAATACCTTGTGTAGGGCGACGGCTCGTCAGGAACTAGTCACTTAGCGGATTGTCGGGACAATGGACGTCGCTCGATATGAAAGGCAGTACAAGATGCTGATGATGTTCGTGGTCTATTCTTATTGTTATAACAACTCTCTCTCTCTCTCTCTCTCTCTCTCTCTCTCTCTCTTTCCTACTTCTCTCTCTTCTTCTCCTCTATCTCTCTCCCGTTCTCTTCTCTCTCTCTCTCTCTCTCTCTCTCTCTCTCTCTCTCTCTCTATCCTCTCTCACTCTTTCTCTCCTCGCTCTCTTGTCCCTCATCTTCTCTCTCTCTCCTCTCTTTTTCTCTTTCTCAACCGATGTCAATCATCATCTGGTGTTGACCAATTTCTGGAGGTGGTGATAATTTAGTGATGAAGGAGAGAATCCGGCCAATTTATGGTAACTTAATGTTTATTGTTGTGTGTGTGTGTGTGAATTTCGTTAAATTAAAATTACGCGTACCTAGGAATACCCGTACCCTATTCGTACCCGCTAATCGAGACAACCTGTAATCTGTAACCCCTTATTTACGATAACCCATATTATAATCTAGATAGGATATTCGTCATAAAGCGTTTGTTTACAATCTATTCATATGAACTGTTTTGCAAATGTTAGCTTCACTCGGTTTAAAACTTTGTAGAGTTTTGAGTTTGTTTAATTATAGTTTTGAACTAGTTCTTTTTTGTGCGTGAAAACCTGCCGTTAACTGTCTCTAGATTTGTCTTTAATATGCTATCTTTATGTCTTCTTTATTTGACGTGACTCAAGCAAATTGGTAAACAAATAAAACAATTTAATTTAAAGCTGTTAAAAATGATTGATTGATAGAGTGAATGAATGAATGATTGATTGACTGATTGCTTGATGGATTGATTGTGTCGGTGAGTGAGTGTGTAACTGAGTGAATGAGTGAGTGAGTGAGCGAACGTTTTGTTTAACCCCCGTAGTGTTCCCATCTCGGGCATCTGACTATCAGGTGGGGATGCCTAAGGAAACATACCCCGGACACAAGCATGTCGGGGATTGGAACCTGTCATGGAGCCTTTCAGCGCCACGTTCTAAACGCTACGCCATTGGAGTTTCTTCAAATTAAGAATTATTGGAGCTTCAAAAGGAATTAATGGTCGCGCGTTTTACTGGGTAGCTAATACCCGAGGCAATATTTCATAAACTTTAATTAATTATATCCTCGTGGCCCACTCACCTCTTTTGGAACACCACAGAAGCTAATTAAAAAAAACCCAATAAAGTTGATTAATTTAGTTAGTGCCTTGCTTAGACTCGTTGCCGCTCTTTTTTCGGGACACGTGAGCTCAGGTAGGCTCCCCAGAAGGAAAACAAACATCCCAGAAAGACTGGCAGTACTAAGATTCGAGCTCAGAACTGTAAATGCGAAGGGAAGCGCGCACAATGGTGAATTGTGGAAAACTATCTCAACTGAACGCCACGAAATGTGATATATATATAGTGTGTGTGTGCCCACGAATACGGGTATGTGTGTGTGTTTCTGTAAATGTGGTATGTGGCCTTGTCCTACATACAACTAACTAGCAATTGCTATGATATGTGTTAAAAAGGCTAATTGGTTGCACATAGTTTTGTGTTTCGACTTACCTTAAACTGTGTTAATTAATAGTGTTTTGGCAAAATGAGAACA